>VDFB02009388.1:0-21203 GCA_007258455.2 Sequoia sempervirens | reverse complement strand
AGGCATGCACATGTTTATTTTGGGTTTGTATTAGGATTTTTTAGAATTCAAGAAAAAATAATAAAATATTAGATCACTTCGAATGGATTTCCTCCAAAAATTAGAAGATGAGAATATGAATTTAATCTTACAATTTATGATGGTTTGGAAGAGCCTTTCTCTTCCCTATAAATTTACAAAGATAATTAGGTAAGGACTCACCCCTTCAATCTATTTAGGTTAGCTTAATGAATTAAATAGAACTAATAAATAAAAATATTAAGATTACACATGGCACAAATGCTTAACCTTACTACAATTAACAAGATGAATATTAAGGGCATAACATTCCCATCCCCTTCAAAAAAACATTATCCTTGATGCTTAGCAATTTTAGATGTTTTTTTTAATTAATTTCTCATCTTTCCATGTTTAGCTAGCAAGTTTTTCCACTTGATTAGGAATTTAAAAGTGACTCAATTTGTAATTGAATCACTTGCTTATCTATAAATACCTCATGTTCCAAAGTAAACTTGCCTTTATTTGACTTAGACGATTCTTATTGGATTGGAAGCTTGTAATCTATTACTTTCTTTAGGATAAATGCATGAAATATAGGATGAATATGAAAGAAGGTGGATGTTCCAACTTATAAGCTACACTATTTATCTAGTGGAGAACCTTATAGGAACCATAAGATTTGGGTGTGAGTTTGTTATTCTCATTTTTCTTAAGTGACATTTTATTGTAAGGTTGCAACAATAGAATACCTAATCTCCTTCAACAAAATGCCTCACTATGGTGTTGATCCACTTGTTATTCATCCTATAATGTTCCGCAATTAAATTCTCCTTAAGGATTTGAAATATTTCTTGTTGGACCTTAATATGATCCTCTACTACATGAACTTTGGGATGACCCAATAAACAAGTAGTAGATGGTGGGGCTATTCATAAAGAGCCTCAAGTAGATTCATCTTTGTTAATGTGTTAAACCAACAATTTACCAATGAAATTATTTAGACCATTGCACTAGATTGCTAGAGGAAAAGAAAAAAAATGTTTTTGATATTCCAAATATATATTCACAATTTTGGTTTGGCCATTTGGTTGGACGATTTAAGATAAACTATGTATTATTTTTGTGTAGTTTCCTCGATGATTTTTTTGTAAATATATTCAAATATGGAATATTCTCAACAAATATAGGATAAAATGCATTGAAATAACCTCCACACAAGTTGCATGTCAAAGACTGAAACATAGAATGTTGATTTTTCATAAAGTTGTGTCATAGAGATAAACAATCTTTGCACACATAATACAAACTTCACAATGTATTGGAGCTCATTCGTATTAGTAAAATGTACAGTAAAATGCTAAAAAATATTAGATATTATAGCAATACAAATGATGGATAAGTATAAAATAATCTTCTATATGCTAAAGCTCCCTTCAACACAATCCTACAAATACTAACTAATGAAAAAATGCTGAAAATATAAAAAAAAACTTGGAAGTGCACAATACAACCTTTGTATTAAATTCCCTCAAGAAACCAAAGGATTTCTTTTCTCAAACCTTCAAAAATCCAAGGATTTCAATCGTCAAATCTTGTAGTTAAACATAAGTCCCCAAATGGTGAATAAAGTTTTAAAAATTGGTAAAATATATCAACTAAAGAAGTTGCTTGGCATATATAGAAGTTGGGGCACAAACCCCAATGACCCAATATGCCAATAAATAACAATAATAAAATTTTGTAAAATTTAATTTATTTGTAATTATTCCCTTTCCAATTAAACCACTAAATGGGTTGTCATAACCCCCACTTGATTCTTGACTATTTTTAGCTACTGAAGGTGATCTTCTTACACACTTATAATTGGAATAAATAATTATGAGATGTTCCTCCAACATGAAAAATAATAATATTTTTTTTATTCAAGATGCTCTCCTAAAATAAGTTGTCTATAACTCCCCCATTAATTTCCAACCGCAACTCCCTAATTATGAGTTGTCATAGAATCTATCATATCTTGTCATAGAATTTTTCATCAATGAAAATGCAAAATAATTTGAGAATTACATGTGATCCAATTGTGAATTCTCATGCCCTATTTGGTAAATTAAATAATAATTTGACATTTACTCCATTTTCTAAATATGCAAAAAAAAAATAATAATAATGGAAGACAAAATTTGATAATTATTTCTTTAGCATTTCACTTCATTTAGTCTACAAGAAATATTGGAATTTGGAATATTGGTCAACAGATATAAATTATTGAAAAGAGGACATTACATTTTGTGCTCCATGCTGCAAACATTTTTTTTCCAAAAAAGCCTAGTGAAGCTAGGTTCATGATCACTCACAATGATTTTGGGAATAGAGTTTGTGTACCTTTTCCATGAACACTTTGTCATAATACTATCTTGAAATGGATGAGAGATTCCAAAAAAAACCCTAATGTCCTCCTATTGGTGACTCATGTATTTGAGACAAGATGCTAACTTTCAACTAAGAATCTTTGCATAAAAAGAGCCTCTCTTTGTACCATATGGAGTCTTCTTTCCAAACCTACTTATCTAAAGAAGATGAGTCCTATTGATGCTGTTGAGTAATATTTTTTGTTAGAAGATCATGTTGCCACTCTTCTCATGTAACTTCTACCATTTAGGTTGCAATAAAAAAATGACACATAATTTTCCTTCCTCTTTTTACTATTGATAAAGGGCATTGACTATGATATTCTCCATTCCATTTTTGTAAATAATGTTAAGTTGTACCATAACATCTTGATGACCCTTTTTTTTTCTCAAGTATAGACAATTATTTCTTCAAAAAATATTTTGGACTCATGATTTTCCTTCAATTTGAAATGTCCTCCCATTAGATATTGGTACCACATTTGATTGCATAAATTATAGCTAACTTTTCTTGTTCTCATATGTGGGCCTCACCAAGTTCTTTATTTTTATTTTTTGGCTCTCAAATACTAAGGGACGCCCTTCTTTCATTACTACTAGTTCATTGGCATGTCTAGAAGCATCAAATTCTACAACAAATATCTTAGAGAATTCTGAGGTTCCTAACAAAGGAGTGGAAGTAAGAGATTCTTTTAGGTATTGAAATGTTAGTGGCTCACTTTAATCATGAAAATTAATCCTTCTTCAAAAATGTTTTTAAGGGAATTGCTATGAGAGAATAGCCATAAATAAATAATCTATTGCATCCATTAGACCTAAGAATCCTCTCAAACCTTTGATATTTTAAGTTTTTGGCCACTCATTTTATGATTATAATATTTTTAGGGTCTAACACCTTCATGTGACACCATATGTCCTAAGTATTTCACTTCTTTCACCCAAAAGAAACATTTAGATTTTTTGCATAGAGTTGATTATCTTCCAATATGTGTAATTCATTTTCTATATGTTACAAATGTCCTTCCCATGTTTTACTATGGATGAGGATGATAAAGGAACACGAAGATAAATTTCCAAAGGAACAAGTGAAACACTAAATTCATGAGATTGAACTTAGAGAGGTATTAACTAATAATTCACAATGACTGTCATGTGTTCTAGAGGTAATCTTATGTACATTCTCCTTTAGTCGAATTTAATGATAACTTGAATGCAAATCTAACTTAGTAAATAAAAATGCACCATTTAATTTATATAGTAATTCATCAATAGTAGGAATAGGAAACTTATTTTTGAGAGCAATCTTGATGAGTTTCTTGTAATTTAGGCACATTCTCTATGACTTATCCTTTTTAACCATAATCAATGGAGATAAATATATACTTTTGTTGGGATGAACACTACATGAATCCAACATTTCCTTAACCAACTTTTCAATTTTTGAATTATGTTTATATGGATAGCAATAAGGTCCAATTAGGAGGAATACTTCCTAGTATTGATTTAGTAGCACCATGATCATAGGAACTCCCTCTTGTTGATGTATATTTATTAAACTCTACTTTAAAACAATATCCTAAGATGTGTTATCAAAATTTTGATAATTATGTTCTAAATTGGATGTGTTTGAAAAAAGTGTGATTATTGTGTTTATCATAGGAAATTGGATACTCAATTCAAATCATACATATAAGCATACATACATACATACATACATACATATAGGCATACATATGCATGTACATACATACAAGCATACATTCATACATGCATACAAGCATACATGCATCCATACATACTAACCCTATACATTTAACAAGCTTGCACATAAATAATTTCAAACGAGACATAACACGAGCACGTTATAATGCACTTGTGTTATGCCAAGCTTGGGAAACATAAAGCAAAATTTTATGAAAGGGAGAAAAATACAAAACAAGACAAAACGCAAGCACGTTATAATGCACTCATGTTATGTCAAAACTATGACATCTTGCTTTGGGAATCCCCAAGCCTTAGGCTTGGTTTTGCTTTATATTTCCAATTGAAAGGCTTAGAGTGCCTTCCCAACATCCAAAGACATGTTTTTGCATATTCTACAGGATTTCACATAATCTAGTTCGTGTTAACCATCAAGTTTGCATGTGTTTCAAGGTTGGGTAAATCGAACACCTGGGTAATATTAGGCTCTCTCTTAGCTATTAAATGATGTATTTTTTTCACATTTTGACAATGTTAAAGCTTTCATCTTTAATTTATTTTGTTTATGTGTCCATTTTTTTGTCAAAATCCAATGTTTGGTAGTTTTTACTTTATATTTTAATCATTCATTGAAATTTCAAATAAATTACATTTTTATAAACTAGACTCCATTCTACACATATTCAAAAATATGATTTTCGATTAGTTTTAAAAAATTATAGGAGTAGCATAGCCAAAATTTTGTTTTTCAAGATGTGTCCACTTTGAAAATTAGTAAAAAGTCAAATATTCATTAAAAAATTATAAAAAAAAAGGGCATAAACTACATGTTGCTAATTTCTCATTGAAGCAATTTTAAAAATACCAAAAAAAAATTAACCTTTTGAGGGAGCCACAAAAGATGCTACGTTATGTTTTTTTACAAAAACAATACCAATTTGTGTTGCTCCATTTTTTTAACCCCTTAATCTCTACCATTTTCAAAAAAAAGGTAGTAGTTTAGAAAGTAAACTCGAAGCACCACAAATATTGTTTTTTTTGCATCTTAAAATTTTGAGTGTAACTATCCTCAATTTCTCATCCAAGGTCAGTATTTTTTTTATTTCAAAAAGAAAAAGTGGCCACTTAAGAACCCTTTTTGGCCCCCTATATTTTTGCACTTACCCATTCAAATTGGGTGAGAGGCCTCTTTTTTATAAAATTTTCATGAGAGAAATCAAGGGACAAAATGGATTGGTTAATGGATGACTATGATTGAATTCGAGGACTACAACTTGGATCTAAAGTTGTAGTCATGTGACAAGTGTCACATGAGAGATAAGGGTTAGGTTTAGGATTTGATTAGAGCATCATCCTTATGTGAGAGGGACACTTGTCACATGGTGGAAAGTTTAGATTGTGATCCATGTGGATGAATCTAATGGCTAGGATTAAATGGACAGTGATTGAGGGATAAAGCAGAATTAAATATTAGAGGAAAAGTGATTAATTTAGTTGGAGGATTTGGGGATAAGGGTAATGGATAAATTAATTGAATAAATGAATTTTACCTTATTATATCGATTAATTAATAAAAGTGCGGAAAAAATGTGAAGGATAAATTAATTAATTAATAAAATATTTATTTAACTAATGGAAATAATAAGGTAAAATTCTAGTGTGGTTAGGGTATGGTCACATTTCAGGCGTCTACAACAATCTCTTCTACAACACACATGTAGAAATCAAATATCTACTCTACTACATGCTTGCAAAAATCAAATCTACTCTACAACACACTTGTATAAATCAAATATACTCTTAGAATTATGGTAATAAAACTCTTACTAGAATCAAATATATTCTAAGAATTTTGGGAATATAATGCTTGCTAGAATCAAATATACTCTAAGAATTTTGGAAATACAATGCTAGAAAGTAAACTAACAACTAACCTACTTCCTTAGGCTAAACAAAATCTTACTCCCCCCCTTCAATCAACTATCTATAACATATTTATAGAAAATTTATTCCTAATCTACTCAATCAATCCATCAAGAATATGAATTTGATATTCCATTCTTGAGGAGACGTTTATCCAAACTCCCAAAAAAATACAATTGTTTCCTTTAATCTTGGTTTCCTTTTACATCAATGATTTTCTATCACAAACTGCTAATTCATTTTAGTGAAATTCCTCAAATGGTTTTTGAGTTTTCTTTCACGTATTTTAATATTTTTATCATTTTGAATATTTAATTTCATTAAGAAATGAGGAAGATGTTGCTGACTTACCAAAGCTATATTTTTCACTTATCCTCTTCTTCTTCACCCTTTTTCTAGGAAATATTCTAGTGCTCCCACATGAGAGAAAATGAAGGAGTTATCCTTCAATTTATTGATCAAATATTAAATGCAAAACCCACACACCTTGATGTTCTCTCTACCTCAACATGGACAAAAGATCCACAACTTGATTTCAAATATGATAATAATGTATCATATATAGAACATTCCCTCTAGACTTATTTGGGTCCTAATTCACTCCCCTCAACTACATCATCCAAAGTCCCAACTAAAGATGCCCTAGTATCATATGAGCTTAAGTTTATGCTTTGAATTTTGAGTGCTTCTTCTCAATTTTTTGAAGTTTTCCCATGTTCATCTCTTGACCACCATCACAATGTGGACCAATTGGTTCACTTGGTTTGACCTAGTCTCGATTGCTCAGTGTCAATTTCTTCAAAATTTGCATTCAAATATGTCCCAACAAAATCAAATTATAAACATTTCAATGCTCGATGACTTAGAATTTTTGATGCATACCTAATAACCTCCCATAAAAGTGCAGAAGTTATTCCAAGATTCCAATAAGATTTTATAACACCAGGAGCTAGTATATACATAAGTGTTTGATATATCTTAACCATATCATAGCCCAACATATCAATTTTTGGTAGATGAGTGATTCTTTGAACTCATAGTACTACCATTGAGCTGATATTGATTGTATTCCCATACAAGGTTTTGAAATGCTTTTTAGAGGAAATATAATTGTTATTTCCCCAAATACTACATCCTTCAACTCTTTCACACATAAGGCTAAGGAAAAACTTATGATAATTTTTCTCTTGTCTTGGTTCCCGCAAGCATATTTAATAACCCAAATTGGCTTATAAAAGATTTCATTTTATTATAAATTAAATGATCTTCTGAAATAATAGCAATAATAGTGCAAGGATTCTAAGTCTATATTTACTATTTGTTTATGTTTTTCTCCTTTGACATCAAAGATCTAGTCTTTGTTGAATAGGACAGTTGAGAGGGGGGCTGAATCAGTTGTCATAGAATTAAACTCTTAATTCAATCACCAGAATTAATTCTTAATGTTGCTTATTTGACTAGTCATCAAATGCCAATGCAAAAAATTATATCCCACACATAAACACGATAACACCGGATTTATGTGGAAAACTCAATAAGGAAAAAACCATGATGAGTATTAACTCGCACTATAGATAATATCAAAACTAATTACAAGAGGCTCACTACCTGAAATAAGGCTCACTACCAAAATGAGGACTCACTATCCAATAGGGTTAACAATCTGAAGGGCTCGCTTCCATAGAGATACAAAGAAGAAAATAATACTTGTTACAAAGAGACTACAATCTCAACACAACAAAGGATTCCACCACAATCACTCGTAGACATGCATGAATGATGGAGTTCACCTTTTGCTCACTGCATCCAAAAACTCAACATTAAGCTTCACACTTATTTGCCACACTTGCATCACACACACTCAATGAATAGAATCAATGTCACATCTATCCACACTTTCTCTTTCCTGATGCCTGACAGAATATCTTTTGAAGAGATCACTAGTCTCTGGGACACACCTGTTGTCTGAATGATTGACAGGATCTGTGGCTCACAGGAAATTGAGTATTTCACAGAAGAACCATAAAATTAGATAATCCTCAGGACACCCCAACTCTGTCTCCACCTGAAGGTTTGAGTAGATCGGGTTGACTTTATATTCCCCACTAAAAGGTTCTATAAATTCTAAAGAACCCCAACCATCACTAAGACATGCATTCTTTTGAGAAGAAGTAGAAGCAAACTTAGGATTTCTTGCTTCAGAAGGATCTTCTTCAAGGACATCTATCTCATGAGTATTCTTTGTATACTTAGGTACAAGTAGAGTGAACATCGACACATTGGAAGACACTAAAGGAATAAGAGTAGGCACGACTGAAACCTGACCAATAGCTACCATCTCAAATAAGTGCATAGCCTCAGGGTCAACCTTGATTGTGACTACCCGATTATTGCAAATGCACTTAATAGATTTATGCAAGGTAGACGAGACTGCACCCATAGCATGAATCCATGGTCTACCAAGAAGAAGGTTATATGGTAATTTTTTTGACATAACATATATAAGGGTAGATACAGTAATGGGTCCCAACCTCAAAGGAAAGACTATTGTGCCTAGGGCTTGTCAACTGACATTATCAAACCCACAAATGACAACAAAAGAAGCATTAAGAGAAGATCAATAAATATTAATCTTGGGCAATAAATTAATGCTACACACACTGAGCCTTGAACCAACATCAATGAGAGTACGTCTAATGTCAATACCATTAATGTTAACTATGATCATGGGTGATCCCACAATAGTGGTTTACAATTTTTGGCCAAATTGGACACTGAAATATTTGTTTCTAACTAAATTTCACTTTTGGGCACCTATAGCAGCTAAATCATGAGAAATTTGAAGATGATGCAAACTAGAGTTTCATGACATTTTGTCTGTAGATTCTAAATATATATTTTTTAAAATTTTTGGAATCATATTGTACTTCTTTTTCCATCTCCTTCAAAACCAAGTTTTTTTTTTCAGTAAACACCATTTTTAAGGAGTGATGCTCATCATATAACACAACTTTTTTTCCATGAAGGATAAATTCTATTTTTTTGAATTTAGATTTGTAACTATGATATCTAGTGCTTCCAATTGGTTTCATAGTGTTTTATTGAATATTTTTTCCTTAATCAAGTTTTAAGTCAAACCAATTACAATTCAGACATAGGTGGAGTGTATAACACAAATTTTTTTGTATGTATCGAAATTCAAATTTTTTTTGTTGGATCAAGGACTTCAATATCTCGTGTACTCATATTTTTCTAAAAAAAAATTGATAATCTTCTATTTTCCACATGTGCAAACAAAGAGCTTATATTTTTCGGTGAAAACCCTATGTTTAATAAAACTATAAAAAAAATAGATAATAAAACAAAAACATATTAAAATTATAGTTGTTGGATAGCTCATTCTAAGGACTACCTGATTCCAATTGGGTTCGTGAAGTCTCCTTGATTTTCATCCTCAAGTCGAGCTTTGAAGGGAAAAAAATTTTGGATTTTTTTTGAAGCGTAGATAAGGGAGGTGGAAGGGGGTTGTTTTGGAAACTGTGGGGTTTGAGCAAACCCCCAAGGGTTCGAGCAAACCAAGGTTCATTCAAACCCCCTTTCAAAAAGGGGTTTTCATTTTTTTTTGGTGGGATGGGGTCCACCTTATATTTAACTAGTTTGCATGAACCAGGGTTCATTTGAACCCTTTTTTGGTTCGCTCAAACCAAAGGGTTCATTCGAACCCCAAAAACCAATTTTTTTTGTATGGGGTCAATTTTTTGCCACTTTTCCTTCCTCAAATTATAAACCACTTTTGTGGGTTTACCCTCATCATAGGGTCCAATTGCTTCTGTACTTCCAGAGGTGGGAATTCCTGCGGATAGATCGTAATATTCGGTGAATCTACACGAATATGAGATATCAATGCATCAACACCTTTCAGTCTAGCGGAAGAAGGAAAGACGATCTTTTGCAACGCTTCTTGGAGCATACCTTGATAAACCAGAGTATATTGAAGCAAGTCCCACTGTGAGATCGTATTTGAAGCAACATGAAGTTACTCGACAAGATCATAATCACCGGGTGCTTTAGTTGTAGGTTTAGGAGCTGAAGGAAGACTTGGTTGTTTATTCATTTTATTCTTATAAGTATGGGCTACCACTCTAGAAGAGGGAGCCTTAGAAAGATCAAGGGAATCGCTATCAAATGAAACACTATTAATAGAACAAACTCTTTTAGGAGGACTAGCTGGAGTAAGGTAAATGACCAATCTCTTAGGCCTTTGAGGGGCAGCAGAGACATAGATTACATTTGTAAAATCATCACAACTAGTAGAATAATTATTTGAAGAAACATTCTCAACATCGATCCTAGGAGAAGGAGGTTTATCATTCGCTAATGCATCATATCTAGAGAAGAGTGCATCAGAACAAAGATGAGATTCATCATTCACAAATGCAACATCTCTAGAAGAGAGTGCATTGGAACGAAGAGGAGATTCATCATTCATGAATACATCATCTCTAAAAGAGAGTGCATTGGAAGGAAGAGAAGGTAGATTAACATTAAGAAAGGTATTAATGATTTCATCCTCTTGCACCAAAATATCCTTAGAAAGAATCTTAGGAAAGGGATCATTAAAGAATAATAAGAAAGGAGAAAAGAAATCACTTTCACATACTTGTAAAAGAACTTCTTGAAGCTTCTTAACAAAGCTGGAAAGAGATAAAAGTAAGAAAAATAGAAAGTATATTTTAAAATATAGATATATAGACAAGTTGACTGAACGCTGATGTATATTGCTATTGACGACATGGAATGGGGTTCAAAGCAGCACCCCAAAAAATTTTTTTAGGAAGGATAAATCTTTGATTTTTCCTCCCTTTATATATATATAAAGGTGTGTTCATGTCGAGTTCACCAAAATGTAGAGAAGGGGGGTTTTCTACTCATGAGTCTCTCTATTCTCAAGATATTCCCAAGGGGTGAATTGCCCTAAACTACCTTAAGGAACAAAGCAAGAATTCTAAAATCAAGAAGAGTAGGTCACAAAGATTTCTTGGACAGACTGATGAGCTCTCGGCCAAAGGACGACAACGCAATGCATTGGCATCCCAGAGGCGCATTGGCATCTTGTGCAGACTACAAAGTGAGAATATCTTAGAAAACAACAGAGTGACTACTTCTATTCTAATTGCTAAGAAATTTTGAAATGTGAGAAAGTAATAGAATGTAAGAGAACCGAAATAAAGTAAATGGTAAAGTAAGATAGGTTAAGAGAATAAGAAATAGAAAATGCTCACAACAACCCAAGTAATGAAGCCTCCATCACATGAATATCTTCAATACATGTATGTGTAAGATCTGGAGAAAATGTTGGGGTTTTATAGGGGTTTTCCTTAGTCAAACCCTCGCTTTGGTGTTCCCACCTCCACGAACAACCAAATGCATAGAGAGAAATAAAGTAGGAAATGAGTGATAAAAGCAAACCCCACTTGAGGAGGAGAACCCGTATCACAAAATGTAGGTGATAAAAGCAATCCTCACTCGAGGAGGAGAACTTGTATCACAAAGTAAGGATGCAATAGATAAGGGATATGGAATCCCAAGATGCTCACAATCACAAGGTAAGGGAGATAGAGTTGCAAGGCTTAAAGAAGCCAAATGGAGAGAACAATAGAGTTGCAAGAGCCAAGAGTGTTGCAAAGGGTGTTGTGAAAGCTTTAGAGAATGTTGTTGTAGCAAGAAATGGAGATGTGTAAGCAAGATAGTAAGAGAAAGATAAGAGAAATTCCAAGATGGAAACCAACCAAGAGAGGAAGATACCAAATGAGTTGAAAAGACAACTTTTAAAGAGGGAAAAGAAGCTTCTTGAGCAATTACAAGGCGTCCCCAGCCGTTACTACCGACAAAGGTAGGTGACAAGTGGCAAACATGCTAAAAAATGGTCATTTGAACATCAAAATATCACAGGATGCTAGCATGGTGTGTAGACGTCCATGCGGCGTGCTAGTGTCTAAACACATCACGCTACAAAATGACACAAGTGGGAAAATCACAAAAAATGATGCAAAGCAAATACATAAGGGTAGTTTTTGAGAAGGGGTTCAGAGCATCCTGAGAAGGGAAAAAGGTCGACCAGGGGCTAAAATGATCCTACACAAGATGCTAAGGGAGTGGACACTAAAGTGGACGTAAGAAAGTATGTGAAATTGCAAGGGGTGCAATTTTACAACATTACACAATTGAAATAGGAAACATTTTTACAAATTTCAAGTGCAAAAATTATGGGCAACACCTCCATAGTCTGTTGATGAACTATTTTACCCACATGATGACAACCCTAGCCCCTTGCAAATAAAATCTCTTCTAGTAAATGAAGTAGTGATTTTGAGACCTAACAGGTCCCCTAGATGTTTCCCAATAGATTTTATATGTTATCATCTCTTCTCACCCCTATATATCCTTGGATATATTTTTATCTAATTCTTATTGCAACAATGAAATTCATCTCAAACAATCAAAACATCGAGAAAGATATTGGTTGGCACCTACAAAGGTGTATCCTCTTTCATAAGATCCCATTGATTCTTCTCATTGATTAGAACAAGCAATGCATAAGAAATTATCTATTTACACCCAAGCACACTTAACCCACTCTAATAGGATACCTCGGAAGATACTAGAATAATTAGAAATGTCTTGGACTTTATCACATAGCAACAATAGGCATTGTCATCCAAGGGGAAATTTTTGGTAGCTTTTTGAAGTTGGTCTTCATGATCATTTTCCTTATGTTCTACCTCCCTAACATCTTGCGTTGGTGTGCTTGTCTCCACAATGGGCACTTCAATGGAGGTTGATAAGGAGCCCTAGCCTATGGCATCTCTCCAAACATTTCTTAGGAATTACTAAAGTTTTCTCTTGCTCAAAAGGGTTATTTAGTGTCAAAGTGTAATGTCCCATTTTAGGTAATTTCATGAGTCCTTCAGAAACGAAATTGTAGGAGATCATTTTACCTAAGTTGATCGATATTTTTGATATTCCAGTCTAAGGGGCCAATATTCTACTGCTTATGAAGGCTAATCGATTACAACATGTGTTGCACTTTAGAAGTTATTTATATAGTTTATGGAATACTTTACATTCTCTAAATTGAGTCATCATATTTATGATCATGGGATGATCTATTATTGGTTCTTGGAATTATATGTATAAGCTATCAAACAGAGGGGGGTTTTACATTTCTATCAATACTAGTATTGAATCAATCCCCTTTTCTTATTACCACCACATGTTGCTAGTTCCATCGCGGTATCAAGGCCATCTCAATCCTATAAAGGAGCCGCCAACGAAGACAAGCCACCGATTGAAGAACTAAATCAATTTTTCAAGTTCCAATTACCTAGACAATGGGCGACTGTCTTCAACGAACTTCCTCTTGGTCCACAATGGAAAGAACGCGGAAGCCCATCACTCCAGCTTAGATTATTTGATCTGAAGCTATATGTCAATACGATTCCAGTTGACGTAGGGAAGAAACCAGTGACTAGAGTTCACTTGTATCTAGAGGGAAAGAAATACAATTGGCTGGCAATCCATCTACGGCATTTTTCTGCCTTGCCGAATTCTTTGCAGTTGGATAATCATCGTCATATTTCAACATGGATGAAATGAGGGAGATCCCATATACTACGAACCAGTACAGTGCAAAAGTTTCTCTAATGTATGTACTGCCCCGATGGAGTGCAATGAAACACTTATAGGTGATCTAGCATCAATTGTGACTACAGCACAACTTGAAGTGATGAAACATGAAATAACGAATGGAGCGATGAATTTATTCATGTCACAAGCTGTCAATCCTTATTATCTTTGACAGGTGATCGAAAGTATATTATAGTTGGTCGATATCTTTCAAACAGCCCAAGGAGAGGGCGCTAAGTATTAAACAATAATAACTTAACAGTATAAATTGAATGCTATTTCAAGGAAGAATGGTGGTCGTCTGGTGTTTGTCAGTTGCATTAATATAATATATCTTCCTAATATTCACTCAAGTCGAGAGTCTTTATCTTATTTACCGTGACCCTAAGTCTTCTCATTGACATGGATTAAGGTCCAAGTCGTCGCCATACTCATTGGATGTCAGAGTTCGCATACAAGTGAAAGCATATCAAATGTTTGGAAATTGTAGTCTTATATTGATCAATTATTATTTCCACCACCCTGAAGGTGTTACATTACTCATCAAAGATAGTCGACTGCATTTAAAAAGATTATCTTTCATATGATAGCAATTAAGATTTGAAGGCATCGACTAGTTAAGAAGTTAATGAATGCTTTAAGAAAGGTGGCAAAGGAGAAGGGGTGCGTCCCTTTGACAAGTAATATTGAGTCATGTTATTTCCATCGGGGGATATAAAAAGGCAAGCAACATAATTATGGAATAGAATTTCAGATACATATATATTTAACCTAGCAAATCTAAATGCTCGAAGGAGCCAAGATCATCTAATCATGTGGTGCATGAATAATAGGTGCAATCTAGATACCACATCCATTTCAAATCACATATATATATAGACAAGCTTCATAAACAACAAAACATTAGAGGTCAAAACATTAGAGGTCTGAACTTCTAGCATAATCAAGGGAACAATATCAAATCATTATATCAGAAACAACCATTATGATCTTTTGTTAAATTTATATTATCGAACTAATCTTTGAATCAGATTTTATAATTCAAGATTCATATCATAAGCATATTATTATATTAGCATATATTAGTTGCTTCTAAAATAGATCAAAAATGTATTATTTTGCTATCTCTTAAGTCTATTGATTTTTGACATATTTTTGATATCTTATCTATAAAGTAAATGCAAGATTTAAAGTAATTCTATCAGGAATATAATAAAGTACAATATTGTGATTTGTTGACAACATGTTTACATTGTCAACTCTTATCGGATTATATCATTAAAACCTCCAAACTTGGGCAAGGGTTACTACAGTGGTATCAAAGCTATTGAACCTACCGACCTTTGGGTAAATATTGAGAAACTTGCTTAATCATGACAACAAAAGATTTCTAACCATTAGCAAGATCAGCTATGAAGTAGGTAACAAGCCTAGTACTGAATTACAATCAAGGGATGATGTCTTGAACACAATTAAAGTGGTGGAAGAATATTTATCTAAAGTGTTAAATATCAAACCATTGACAAGAAGAAAAGGAAATAAGGGAAAAGGAAGTACCAATCATGGTATTGATGATAGAACACCAAATGCAAGTAATAAGGTGATAACTAGAACACCCTTGGCAACAAAAGATGAATTCTTTGAAAGAGAAAACTATCTTGTGAGAAAATATAATAATGTTCATGTTTTGAGGAAGAACTCTATCACATTGTGGATGAGATTGAAAATATTAGAAAGAAGAACCAAAAACTTGAGCTACAACTTCAAGAGTCAAATATATCTAATGTAGAGTTAATACAAAGCCTTCAAGAATGTGTGAAGATAGTTGTTGATCTAAACACACAATTTCAAGAAGAGTGTAGATCAAAGGCCAAAATACAAGAAGAATCCAAAAAGGTTATAATTGATTTGAAGGATCAAATTAAGGAAGTAGAGGAAACAATCATCAATTTGAAAATTCAAATTGAAGAAGAAAAAGAATTCAAGAAGAGGTAAAAATCCAATTGAAAGCAAAGAAAGAAAGTTGTGAACGGTTAGAAAGTGAAATTATTTATATGAGGAAATAATTGGAGAAGACAACCATCAAGTTGAACAGAACTCTCAAGTTTGAAAAAAGCACTGAAATCCTAGATGACATCATTAATGGGAAAAGGTCATCATTTAAATAAAACAAGACTTGAGTATATAAAGAAAATCAATCGTTCAAGGAAGATTCTAAAGAAACTCCTAAGAAGACAAATAAGGGAAAGGAAAAAATCCTTGAAAAGACTTTCAAAATCCCTATTAAAAATGAAGGTAACAAGAAGAAAAAGACTCCTAAAGTTGACAAGGACAATTTCAAGAAGTCCTTTCCTTTGAGGCAAGTGCATACATATAGGTTCAAGAGTAGTTTTTTAGGCTATTGCTACTCATGCAATCATTTTGGACATAAGGAAAGAAAGTGTAGAACACAAGTGAGATATAACAATAGGTGGAATAAAAATAGGAATCTTTATGGGTGGACAAGTATAAACTACAATACATATGTTCCTCCAATGAATTATAAGGTTATATGCTATAAATGCAGCAACTATGGACATATCGCACATCATTGCAGAAGTCATATTACTAGACCTTCAAGATAAAATAAGAAGATAAATATACTTGGCAAGTATAAGAGAGAACCTATGAAATTTTAGAAGAGGAAATTAAAGAAAGAGAAGGAAAAACCTATGCAAGTACAAACTTCATCACATGCACGAGAGATATCTCCTAGTTCATAAGGCAGGGCACAATTTCAAGGGAAGTTAAGTACATGATCTTATCCTTTATCCCCATAGAGAAGATAACACAAAAGATAAAGTATGAGAATGAACAATGATATCTATTTTAGTTTTGACAATGAACACTTCTTTGCACTCCAGAAGAGACAACTTGGATTATGAGAAGTAGATTATTGAAATCAAAGTAGCACATCATCAGCATGATGGTTCACTCCTAAGGCTGACTCGGAATCCTAGAAATGTATTTCTTAAGGACAAGCAATTTTTGGGTGGGAGGAAATTGTAATGTCTCATTTTAGGCAAATGTCGTGAGTCTCCTTTAGAGATGAAATTGCAAGAGATTGTTTTACCCAATTTTATCAATATTTTTGATATTCTAGTCTAAGGGACCAATATTATGATGCTTGTGAAGGTTGATTGATTACAACATATGTTTCACTTAAGAAGTTATTTATATGGTTGATGGAATGCTTTACATTGCCCAGATTGAGTCATTATATTTATGATCATGAGATTTATTATTGGTGATTCTTGGAATTATATATATAAGCTATCAAACGAAGAGGGATTTACATTTATATCAATACCAATATTGAATCAATCCCATTTTCTTACTTCCACCACCTATTTCTAGTTCTATTGTGGTATCAAGGCCATCTCAATTCTATAAAGTAGCTTCCAATGAAGACAAGCCACCTATTGAAGAACTAAATCAATTTTTGAAGTTCCAATTGCCTAGATAATGGGTTCCTATCTTTAATGAACTTCCTCTTGGTCCACAATGGAAATAAAATGGAATCCTATCACTAAAATTTATATTATTTGATCCAAATCTATATTTCAATATGATTCCAGTTAATGTAGGGAAGAAACCAGTGTTGGAGAACTTCTCTTGTATCTAAAGGGAAAGAAATGCAATTGGCTGGAAATCCATCTACGACATTTGTCTACCTTACAGAATGCTTTACAGTTGGATAATCATCATCATAGTGACGTGGATGAAATGAGGGGAGATCCCATATACTATGAACCAATATGTATTGCCCTAGTGGAGTGCAATGAAACACTTATAGGTGATCCAACATCAAATGTGACTATAGTGTAACTTGAGGTGATGAAATATGAAATAATGAATGGAGTGATGAAGTTATTCATGTCACAAGCTTCCAATCCTTATTATCTTTCAAGGAAGAATGGTCACAAGTATAATTTGAATGCTATTTCAAGGAAGAATGGTCATCACTTGGTGTTTTTTAGTTGAATTAATTTATAATATATTTTCCTAATATTCACTGAATTCAGGAGGCTTATCTTATTTACCGTGACCCTAAGTCTTCTCATCAATGTGGATTAAGGTCCAAGTCACTGCCATATTCATAAGGATGTCAGAGTTCACATATGAGTGAAAACATATCAAATGTTTGGAAATCATAGTCTTATATTGATCAATTATTATTTCCACCACCTTGAAGGTGTTACATTACTCATCAAAGATAGTCAATTGCATTTAAAAAGATTATCTTCCATATGATAGCAATTAAGATTCAAAGGCATTGATCAACTAGTTAAGAAGTTAATGAATGCTTCAAGAAAGGTGGCGATGGAGAAGGGGTGTGTCCCTTTGACTTGAGTAATATTGATTCATGTCTATTCCCATCAGGGGATATAAAAAGGAAAACACATATTAAGCAAAAGAACTATGGAATAGAATTTTAGATATATATATATATTTAACCTAGAAAATCTAAATGCTCAAAGGAGCCAATATCATCTAATCATGTAGTCTATGAATAATAGGTACAATTTAGATACCACATCCATTTCAAATCGCATGCATATATAGAGAAGCTTCAGAAATAGTGAAACATTAGAGGTCTGAACCTCTAGAATATTCAAAGGCACGATATCAAATCATTGTATCAGAAACAATCATTATGGTATCTTGTTAAAGTTACATTATCGAGCTAATCTTTGAATCAAACTTCATAATTCAAGATTAATATCATAAGCATATTATTATATAGTAGTATTAATTAGTTGCTCCTAAAATAGATAAAAAAATGTATTATTTTGCTATCTCTTAAGTCTATTGATTCTTGACATATTTTTGATATCTTGTAAATACAAGATTTAAAGTAATTCTATCAAGAGTATTATAAAGTACGATCTCGTGATTTGTTGACAACATGTTTACATTGTCAACTCTTATTAGATTATATCGTTAAAACCTCCAAATTTGGGAAAGGGTTATTACACGAAGTTGTTATAAGTGGAGTGATGGATAGGATTTACATTTTTTACTTGTTCCTTAATAGTCTATCCAACCAAGAAAAAAAGTAAAGCTATGTATAAATTTTTTAGAGGGAATGATTTTGAGACCAATGGATGATGGTTTTGGAATATTAATATTTTTCTTCATGATTAACGAAAAATGTATTAGTTTTGCACACACCCCCTTTAAGCAATCCATGCTCCTAGAAATGGATTTCTCTAGTTCCCTTAAGGAAATGTGATTCTATATTTTCTTATACAATCTATATGGCTCTCCTTCTAGTCATAGGCATATAAAAAATCCATACAACTCAATGTTTGAGTTGGAGGTAACATACCAAGTATCAATAATGATTTAATAGCTTAGTTCCTTAGTGTTATGTGAAATCCCTTTTGGTTGCTTCAGCTAAGTTGACAACTCTTTTGGTAAGCCTTCAAAGTTGGATCTTAGTCTAGATCTCATGTTGCAAGCATCCTTGTCACATGGGTCATGCCTCTTCTCTTTATTGGCTCAAGTAGTTTCTTCTAAAAAAAAAATCCATAGTGAACTCAAGCCTTTAGTCCCTTATCTATTTTTAAAGGTTTCCTCAAGCCTTTACCATGCTAGCACCCTATAATTGTATCAATTATGGATTTCAAGTGGCATCCAATGGTGTATATCTCAACACACAACTCTCTTGTATGCTAAGTAAAAGTACAAAGTTGTGACACACTTTCTTTCAACTTATTAAATCACAAGTGAATTTAAGTATTTCAAACTAAATTATTTTTTGTTAAACATATGATCTAGTAAGATTTCTAGCTAAGTTAGATATGTCCACAAGTTTTCCAATTAAAAATGTTGGCTAAATCCATATATAGCACTAGTTTGAGGCCAATTTACCAACAACAAAAAAAGTTATTTGAAAAACTTGATGTTTCAACAAATCTTACTCATGTAAACAACATTTTTTTAAAATCAAAAAATACCCCTTTGTAGATCTTATGTGTAGTTTTCAAAATATATATTTTAATAGTTTAATTATTATTTATACTTTATATTTTATTTTTATTAAAAGTAGGTTATCAACACAAAAATATTAGGTTGATTACCATGTCCGAAAAATACTAAAACTTGTTTGAAAATTTGAAAAAAAAATATGATGCACTAGATAAAAGAATCTATATCAAAATGGTATATTTTTTTCTATTTTAGATAAATAGTTAATATGAAAGTTGATGTCGAATGTAAATAGTTGTGTTTTAATACACACATTTTAATATTTATTTAAAAAATATATATTTATCAAAATTAGAAAACAAATATTTGGATGCACTAAAGTTTCAAATTATACATACACAAAAATATGAAGGAAAAACATTACTATATAAAGATTGACGTCTCATATAACTTTATTTTTAAGCATTTTATCAATAGCTAAATTATAGTGTATGTTTATAAAAAAAATATTCAAACATAAAATATACTAAAAAGTATACATTTTATAAGCTTATGTCATTCCAAAATTCAAAACATCTAATGTCACTTTTTAGTGATTCAATTTTAAAAGTTGGATTAGTGTTGGCTATTTATTTTATAGAAGTGTGACACATCTTTGTACTTTTAACATCCTAGCACTACCAAGCTAAACACTAATGTACGCCTTTTTATTTTATCATTTTCTCCCCTTTGAAATTTTTTGAAGGTCCTACCATGTTGGGACCCTCCTAGTTGCACTAGATGTTGATGTTGTGAATGATTTAATGGTATATCTTCTTGGGCCCCCCTTTATGAAATGTAATCAGACCTTCTCCCAGAAATATTCACACAAGAATTTTCTCCTCCTTGTGATGACATCAACACATGTTCTTCCCACAAAATCTTATTTGACCCCCAAGGTCAGCTAGTATCAAGTCAAGGTGATTCTTCTAGATCCACATATAGCATGTGCCTCCATCAATCCAATTTCCAATGCAAACCCATGTCTAGCATGTACTCTCCATCACTCTAGTAACCCATTATTGTAGCTATCATCATATATGTTATGGATGATCAAGATCTCTCCTTTGTTTAGATTTCATGAGCTTGTCGAGATTTCTTCTCTATTTAGATTTCACAAACTCATCTAACCAAAATTATATGGATAACACATCACCTAATAGAGGCCATCATGGCTCTAAATGGTAGCAACCTAGTACTTAACCACCCACACACACTCCTCAATCATAAGTTTGGTATCACATGCAAATTATCAAGTAGATGGTGTGTTCCTTCCAACGTGCATTTTTCACATACACTTCTCACATTCTTTATTCTTTTAGTGAATTCTCCCAAGTTCCCTTTGGTTGCTAAAGCACAACAATTAAACTTGTGATTGTATAAGTTACATATGATTGATCCCTTCATAAACATGTTTTGGCTCTTGATGTTCATAGAAGTGGTTTTTTTGGATTTTGATTGTCGTAGCTCATC
>VDFB02009387.1:308491-398881 GCA_007258455.2 Sequoia sempervirens | reverse complement strand
AGAAGCCTCCATGTTAATATCAAAAAATTTAATTTTTCTCCTTTATCTTTTCCCCCTTAGCTAAATTTAATATCTAATGCATAAAAAAATTGATTAAAAAAATGAATAAAATTTTAAGTCAAGTTTACTAGAAATATAACAATTTTGGTGATCCTCGACTTCAAGTCTTAACTTTTTATCATAAACAAAAATAAACTATACCCTTCAGAGATTATGGTCTCCCCTAGTGCACAATTTATTTTTTTATTTTAAAATATATAACACTCTTCTTTGGATTTTCAATCAACCTTATATTTGATTATGATGATATATTCATGAATCAGAAAGAAAATAGGTGGGGGAATAATCACTATTCTCTTTTGATCACTCAATAATGTCTTAGGAACCCAAATTGGATTGACTATCAACCTCAAAGGTGAGTCAATTCTCAACAAGGAAGACCTAGGATGGGGTTCTTTAAGCTTTGAGGGGTTCACCACCAAGAAAAAGCTTGAAAAAGACAACTTAAACATTCAACTCACAAAACCTAGTAATGCAAGCTAAATGATGGATACAAATGATGAAATTAAGAAATAGAAAGTTATGATTATGTACCTAGGAAGTCTAGAAATGTGATGAGAATTCTAAAAAATGCAAAAATCCTATCAAAAAAAGTCAAGGAGGACTAAGACACTTTATTGTTGTCTTTGTCCCACTGCTCTTTTTCGGGGGAAATGTGGAATCTTCGGATGTCGGAACAAGATCTAAAAGAATCTCTAAAAAATTCCCTTGGGAGGACTAAGACGCCCTTGCTGCCAACTTAGTTCTGTTTTGAATTTTTGAAATCTCCTAATGTGATCCCGAGGCTTAATGTCTGCACTTCCTCATTCTCAAATCTCAGGTCTTGAAACTTTCAAATCTGGTTTGTAGGTGAGTTTCTGTGAAGATGACAAATTTCCAATGCAACTTTTCACTTCAAATGATCTTCAAGTCTTCAACCTAAATCTATAATCACAAACACACAAGAGATGAAAAACTTGTTGATTGTTAGTAAATGGGGGTTTGCCTTGGTCAAACCCCTTGTTGGTAATTAAACCTTGAAATGAAATGAAATAAAGGAGGGAAATTATGAATGAACAAAATGCTATGTTACAACTTGCCAAACCCTTGTTGTGAAATTTGCAAACTTGTGTGAAGTGGCTAGCTTGAATGTAGATCTTGAATCAAAGGGATGCTTGATAGATATTGACTTGAATTTCTTGATTGAGTCAAAACCCTACATCACAAATGTTAGCTCAAAAATACACATGATGCAAAAAGATCTTTGATATGATGCTTGAAGCTTGAAGATGGCTCCACCTGCTTGATGAACTGCTCTTGAAAGCTCTTGATCTCATAAAATTTCCTTAGGAATGAATACTTGAATGCTTGTTAGGATAAAATGATTGAAAGAACCTTGTATTTATACTTACCTATGCTTAATGTCCTGAAATTACACCACACCAAGCCAACATATGAATTCATTAATTAAAGGAGGCTAAATCCCACCAAGATTTGAAATTAAATCCCAAAAATAACTCGAGGACTAAGACACCCTAAGTGGCATCTTAGTCCCAAGGCTTGAAACTCAGGGCATAGACTCCAAAAAGGGGCCCATTTAAGGTGCATTTGAAATCAAGGTCCCAAGACCTTTGGAGGACAAAGATGCCCTAGGTAGTGTCTTAGTCCCAATCCAAAAATTGGGGACACACAACTAGAATCATTAAATTATCATTTATCCTTTGACGTTTGTCTGGATTAGCCATAAAAAGATGTAATTTATTAGGCTTGTGGATGCAAAATAGGACCAATTAACATAGAAAAGGATAAATAAAGGAAGGAAGGCTCAAACAAGTGTGAAAATTCAAAGGTATGCATTTTCCTATGCTACATTTAGCCCCCACTTTAGTGAGAGGATGAACTTGCTTCAAACTTAGACTAAAGTAGCCAACCACACAATCAAGAGGGATTCAAATGTATGAATGCTAGTAAGATAGGATGACAATAACCAAGAGGGTGGCCAAGCCCCCAGGATCAAGATCCTATGGTAAACCAACATAAGCACAAAGGAACATGCTTGCGGATGATATATGAAGCCATAACCAGATCACAAACATACACCATCAACGATAGAAAAAGGAAAGAAGGAAAAAAAATACAACATATCAAGCTTCAACTAGTCATCCAACGTGTTGTGGATAGGGTCTAGGTTGTTTGTCCAAAAGAGGTTACAAGTGGAACTCATTGTCCACTATGCAAACAAAATGCATGCTCACAAGGGCTAGTGAAGTTAGTTGTTCACTAGGTGAGCCCTAAGAGGTCCATATCAAAGTCATACCCCCATGACTATGATAATGAAAAAAAGAAAATGCACACTCACAAGGGCTAGTGAAGCTAGTTGTTCACTAGGTGAGCCCCGAGGAACCATATCAAATCCATACCTCCATGAGTTTAATAAGGTGGTACAAAAAAAATGCATTCTCACAAGGGCTAGTGAAGCTAGTTGTTCACTAGGTGAGCCCCAAGGAACCATATCAAAGCCATACCTCCATGACTTTAATAAGGTACAAAAATGCAACACAACAAGAAAGAGGGATGTCCAAAGGAGTTTTTCTTAGTTCACATGAGGTCTTAATCTAAGGGGACATTGTTCCTAATTTCTCCAAGAGAAGACCAATCAAAGGATAAAACATTCACAACTTAGGGAATGTAGTGTGTTACATCACCACTAAGAGGAATTAATATGCTAAGATAGATCAAGCTCTTAAAGGACATTACTCCCAATGTCACCACAAACAAAACAAAAAATCACATGTAGTAAGAAAACCACATCAAGGAACATGGAAAAATTCAAAAATAATGCCAATGTATGCCCCCACTTTAAAGGAATTGCTAAACACCATGTTGTGGGAAATTACTTAAAAGTAGCGAAAACATGAAAAAGGAAAAGAGGGTTTCCCCCCAAAAACACATAAGATATCTATGGATTCAGGGTCAATATCTGTCTTTGCTGCAGTGATATTAGAGAGCTCAAAACTTTCATCATTCCCCAAATGCACATAGAACTAGAAGAATGACACAAAGAGAGTGAAAACTTAATTCACTTACCTAGGACACACATTTCTCAATGATAAATTTTATGTTATGAAATTAATGAATGTTGAGTTTTCCACTTCGTAAATTGAAATTAATTAGGCTTGGATTTGAATTAAAGGGGTCAATTAAGGAAAATTAACCTCAATTAATTAATAAAGCCCTATATTAGTGTGAAAGTGTAAAGGTACACCTTGCAACACCATAAATAAGGCACAATTATGTCCATTTTAATTAATAGTTCCCTAAAATTAATGTGAATATGTAAAATACATATTACAACACTAAATTAAGGCATAATTAAGATAATTTTGTTTAATATTAATTCTCAAATTAAGTGTGAAAAAGGGATACTTTTTCCTACACTACACATATAAACACTCGCCATTAGGAATATATAGAGTACCAACATCTATAAACCATCTCCCAAAATTGTAGAGTCTGAATCCAAACACCAAAGGAATGTGGACAATATTACACATACCCATTTACATTGTATAAAGCCAAAAACTATATGTCAAACTTCTGTTACTTGTAACTTTCAACATGTGTTCATCCAAAATCGTTGAAAAATTGATCATAGATGCATATAATAGCTAGGAATAACATACTATAACCCCATAAGCTGGTCTTATTACACGAGCAATTTCAAACCAAATTACCAGATTAAGCTGCATATACTCTATTCACTGGATTAGACAAAACTGTCAACAAAAAACGTTGACATCAATGGCAACACATCAAAGGGTTTATTCTTCATTCTTTTGAAATCTCCCCCTTTTTCATTGATGGAAATATGTGCCAAAAATGAATCTCCAAAATTCAAAAACATACATCATCAAGAACTTTGAGCATCATCTCCCCCTTTAACTGATTTCACAAATCATCTTCAAACTTCTCCTAAGAGAATCCCTTATCATTTAAATTTTTCATCACCAAAACTTCTATCCAGTTCTTCTCAATCCTCCCCCTTTGAGATCAAGGATAAAGGATGTTCCGGTAACAAACATGTAAGCTCTAAAATTTGATGTATATGGATAGAAAAACAATTGGAATTTATTAACTCCCCCTTAGGGAGGTATCCCAAAATTTTTGGATCTGAACATATGTACAAAGAGAAACTAAAGGAAACTAAAAAAAATGAAAGAATATATAAGAAAAGTGTTCATCTAGAGGAAGCTTCTAATTCATCAAGAATTTCTTGCTAGGAATATTTTCCTTCATTCCAGATCCTTTTGGCAACACCAAGTGATTTGTACATTGACTTCAACTCAACTAAGCTCTCCTCTCCCTCTTCTAGAGTACTTGGATTAGGATTTATCTTTTCAAGCATTTCTACACTAGCAAGGGCACTAGATACCAGTATATTATTAGTCTTCACCAAGTCCCCAAGTTGTCCAAATCTCATTATTATGTCTTCTTTCTACCTTTGAAGAGCAGAAAACTTGTTTTTCATATCATCTCCTCTATTTGCTATCCCAATCTCAGTAGTTCCACCTATAGTAATTGATGCTCTCATGTATATATATGCTCTCAAGGTTGAGGCAATGGGGGAGGCTCTCATCTCCTCTAGTTGCTATCCCAATCTCAATAGTGCCACCTATAGCAGTCGATGTCCCCACACTAGCAGTAGTAGCAACAGTGGCAGGAGTTAGTCTTAGCATTGCACCTCCCTTAGATCCACACTAGAAAGCTAGGGACCTAGGTATTAGAGTGATTCATGGTATTTCCTTTGAGTATTTTAGCTTTGTTTCATGCATAGATGTGCTCATGTTTTGATTTATCATCAGTTATTGATAGTGTCTACTACTTTAGGGTTGTAGTGGACACACCAGAGTGGATAACAAGAATTGAGCAATGCATCTCCAAGGTAGCCCTAGCTGTTCCATTTTAGGGGAGCATCCTTGACACCTACAATCCAGCATCAGCAGGGTGGCATTCCTACTTTTTTGATCTTGTAGTGCATCTATAGTATGCTTATGAGGAGGCACAAGTCGAGGTCATGTAGAGGACCACGAATGTCACCACTATGATCGAGCAACAAGATCAACAAGTGACAGAGATCCATACTACCCTCACTGAGAGAGACCAAGCCAAGATGTGAATAGAAAGTGTCGAGAGGGCACATTACACTCTGCAGAGCCAACTTGATGACCTTGGTGGGTAGGCGGCAGCTATGAGGCCATCTGTAGATCTCAAAATGCAACAACTTTAGGAGTTGTGACAGTCCTTAGAGTAGGAGGGACGAGTACAGATGGAGGCTATAAAGCTACAAGGAGAGATTTGTGGACTACAGGCGAGCCTATCAGTCTCATGGTCACACCGATCATCCTTTGTCCCACTTTTTCAACCTATACCCCAATCACCACCAGGACCAAAGGGATCAGAGAGCCATGCGTCTAGGGGCTAGAGGCCCATTTTGTACATGTGTCATTTTTGTATACCAATGATATTATATTGTACAAAATTATTTTGATGTATAAACATTATATAGATATACAATCCCAACACTTTTTATATAGTGGTGTAATACTTGTACATGTTACACATTTTGATATATATAAAAACATGAGATATTGGTTTTGATATTATGGTGTTCATTTTATGTGTATGATTTTACTTTCATGTATGATTATGTGATGGATGTTATATTTATGGATGTATGTTTAGATTAGATGCTATCATGATCTAATAAACACACATGGATGTATGCTAATCAAATATAATGATGATCTAACTACCTGACTAAAAGATCTAATCAAATGCAATACAAAAAAACATAGCATACTAAAACAAATGCATGGATAATTCCTAATTAAAGAAATTAACTACATGTACATGTTTATATCATAACACAAAATGTGAAAATAATTTCTTGATTACGGAATTTCATTGCACAAGTTGTGATCCATGGATGAGCGTTACACACATGACACATAGACACTATGCATAGTATCAACAAATATGCATTGCATTCGCAGGCTCTTTCAGAGGCTTTCCATCCATAGATGCCAATCCACAAGCACCAAAAGTATACATGGAGATGATGATGTAAGGGCCTAACCAATTAGGGCGAAACTTTCCCTTTTGATCAAGTAGTGCATTTACATTTTGTTTTAATTCTCATAGAGAACTAGTTCACCTACCTTGAACATCTTAGAAAAAACACCTTGATTATAATGTTTAGAAAGTGATCATTATTAAGCTTAAAGGTGGTCGAGGGCTTGCAATTGACACTAATCAAGCAACTCAAGCTAATGCAAATGATTAGCATGGTAACCATCATTTTCAATTAACCCTTTAAGGGACACTTGCAAGGAAAGAATTTCCAACTCTAAAGGCATGATAGCCTTGGTGCCATACATGAGGTTATATGATGTTATGCCAGTCACTATATGAACACTTGTGTGATAGGCCTACAAGATGTATGTTAATTAAGTATGCCAGTCTATACCATGTTTGTTTACTATTTTCTAGAGAATGAGCTCAAGAGTTTTATTAGATTCTTCAGCTTGGCCATTAGACTAAGGATAGTATGGTGTGGAAAATTGGTGTTGAATGTGAAACTTCTCCAAGAATTTCTTCACCTCTTTGTTCTCAAATGGATTTCCATTGTTAGAAATGAGGGTAGAAGGAAACCTAAAGTGAGAAATGATATTTTTTAGAAGAAAGCTACAAATTGTCCTAGCATTCATGGATCAAAGTGGAACAACTTTGACCAATTTCATAAAGTAACCTATAACAGTCATGATGAATGTGTCCTTCAGAAGAAGGAGGTGATATTTTTTCAATAATATCTAACCCACATTTTGTGAATGGCTAAGGAGAGGTTTTATTTTGAAGCTCTTGAGTAGGAGCACAAATGAGATTACTTATATGATGTTGACATTGCAAACACTTCTTAACAAAGGAAAAGCAATCTTGCTAACATTTTTTTCTAAAATTATCTCATGCGATTAGTTTATGTACCAGGGATTTACCACCAAAATTTCCACCCCTACAGCCCAAATGGGCATCGTGAAGGGTGAGGCGTATTTCCTCTTTAGTGAGAGATCAAAGAAGAATACCATTATAAGAATTTTTATTTAAAGAACATCTAACAATATAATGTATCATACTAAAAAAAATTGTATCTAAGTGTGAGAATTCTTCATCAAATCACTAGGAAAATTCCCAACCTTCAAATAATTATAGATATTATAATATCATTCCTCCACTTGTGCGCGTGAGCACACACCATGGAATCAGATTCAAGTTGGTCTAAGAAACCAAGAGAGTGAATAATGTAAACCAAAAAGTGGTATTCTTCCATTCCTTTATCCAAAGACACAAGGTAGGCAACACTCGCCATTACATCTGTGTGTCGATTTTCTCTCCTAGGGACACTGTCGATTGTGAAAGAGGAGAAGTGATCAATAAAGGATAAGGCTAAATCACAATACTGAGATAAATTATTCTTATTGGCTTGATACATTCCCATGGTTTGATTTATAATAAGTTCAGAATTACCATGTATGTGAATATGTTTAATGCTTAACACAATCATGGCACATAAACCGATGATAATAGCTTTTTACTTGGCAATGTTATAGTATATAGTGAAATTTTAATCAAAAGGACAAATGAACTAGATTTCCTTCAAGTGAGATCAAAACTACACCTGATCTAGAGCTAGCTTGACATCTCGATCCATCTTGAAATAAATCACCCATATAGGCTCATGGTTAGTTTTTTTTTTTTTTTGATCGATAAAAAGAGTTTATTTTATTAAAATTAAAAGGGGAATACAACAGATAATCTTGGTTTACACCAGAGAGAAAAAACCCTGAAAGACTCCACACCAAAACAACAGACACCACAGATTAACAAAAACACCAAAGACACTACCCCGAGATTTTTAGCACAACTACAATTTTGCTCCATGACTAGGTTTTCCCTTGGTATGAGATCACAGGACCATAGCACAGCTTTTCCTTTTCAGATTTTTGTCTTTCCTCCCTTTAACGACTTGCCAGCCATCCTCCACCTTCGCAGCTTCCTTCTGCCAAACCTTTCCCTTTGCTACACAACCGTCCTGCACCATTTCTCTGTCCTCCCTCTTCCAATCCTCAACTACTTTAGAAAGCATCCATGTTTCATCCTCCATTGATTGCTCATACTACCTTCCCTCCCCCCCACAGCTTACCCCCTTGTCCTTCAACTTTGCCAGGCCTGATTTCTCCCTACATTTTGGCGTTTTGGCTCCCTGTTGAGATTCCGCTGCTTTCCCTTCAAAACCGTTTTCCATAACAACATCTTGCACTCTAAGAGACTCTGTAGAGCCAGTCTCCCTCAGTGGCTCTAAGTCCCTTCCTTTCTGGTGTAAAACAGGTTTACCCACTGCCTCAAACGTAACCTTAGCATGTTGTTCTAAATTTTCACCCTGCTTTTCAACTGCATAATGGCTACATGAGGCTTCATGCCACCAAGTAGCTGGTTTAGTCCATCTGGGTTTTGCACATTGTGCAGCAATATGACCAGTATGGAAGCATCTCCTGCAGCGAAATGGAACCCCTTCATAGTCCAGAGGTTGTGCCCGGCAACCTTTGGAAGTTTTAATTGAGACCTCTTCAGGAAGAGGGTTTGAAACATTCATCTCCACCAAAATTCGAGCATAGGTGGAGTGCAGAAGATTAGAAGATCTTTCATCAACCATCAGAAAATCCCCTAAAGAATTTCCAATGGCTTCTAAACAAGACTCAAACCACAAATGTAGAGGCAGGTTTGGGAGTCTTACCCACAGAGGGACTTTATCAAAAGTCTCAGAGGCTGGGTTAAAATCTGGATGCCAAGGCTTCAAGGACATATCATACTTCTCCTCCCAACTCCAGAAGTATTCACACAAAACTTTATTTCTATCACCTACAGACTCAAACACCACAGTGAAAAAACCCTTTGCAGTTGGGTAGATCTGGATGCAGCCTTCTACAATGGGTGCCCAATGCTCAGATATCCATTTGTGTAAATCACAGAGCCAGGGCCAAAAACCTTTGAAATGACCTATTAGCCCCAGATGAGAGAAAACTTCAACATTGTGCATGACCTCCGCCTCAAGCTCTTCCTACAAAACAATCGTCAGTTTCTCTGCCTTGGCATCAACATTTGGGTTTCTAGGCATCTGTAGATAAGACTCCAGATGATTTTTCACCCCCCCCCGCCTGGCTTCCTTCTGCAAACGGTCTGGAACACGGATCTATAGAACACTCACCCCGCTCACAACCTATCCCTATTCGCTGCCCAACCGAAAAAAGCCTTGTGTTCCACCCTTTGCCCGTGCTTCCCTCACCGTCTTTATTTTTTCCGAAGGCTTGAGCAGAGACCACAACCCCCGCACCAGACGCTTGTTCTCCACAGCGCAGTTTAGGAGATCCGGCGTGGAGCCTCCACACTCCGCAACATTCGACCATTGAACTCCATTCGATAACCCAAGTGCAATATTAGGCTCATGGTTAGTTGCAAAAGGTCTTCACCCAGAAATAAATCTAGATTAGGAAAGGAGTGAGATGAGGGAGCTACTACCAATTTGTCAACAATAGCTTAAAAACCTTAATTTGTTTTTGAGAAATGAACTTGATGTTGCATTATGTTTGTATTAGTTGCATTACTTTTAGGGTTCTTTAAACTTGCATTAGTGAACATTTCATTTAGACTTGATTTTAAATATTTGCATCCTTTAAATTCATAGAAAATTTGAAAATTTGTATTAGATCTACATTCATTTTGCATTACATACTTGCATCATTATCATTCAATCATCTAAGTTTAGATTTAGATTCAAATTGCATTCTAAAATTAGTCATTTAGTTCATCATTTGACCCTATTTGAGATTGCATTTAGACACCCTTATTCTATAAAACCTATTACAAAAGACCTTGTTTGTAATCATAAACAAAAAATGCATAAAATAAACTCTATCTTGGAAAATTCAATTTTAGAAACCTTGAGCAAGGACCCATTCACCCATGGGAAAATGAGTCCCTGTACAAACCTTTTAGACAAGTTATTGGGTGATTTTTAGCCTCTATTTTGCATTTTTTTTGTTTTTTAGATCGGAGAATTGGTTTCCTAAAACATTTTGTTTTTGAATTCAAGTTATTTATTCTTTAATTAGATCTTGTAGCATTGTAGAAAACATAAATTTATTGTATTTTTCCTTTACTTTTAGCATCATTTCATAGATTAGATAGATTAATTTACATTTTGCAATCATTAGAAAACATAAACAAAAATCAAAAACCTCAAACAAAGCAAACAAAAACTAAATGGTAAACCTTGGAGAAAGCATACCCTTCAAACCCTTTAGTTGTGATGACTTTGACATGTTAGATGAATCCCTTGAGGACTTCATCTCACCTAGATCATCCACTAAAGCTTTGGTACAAGAGGATGCAAACATAGACAATCATGATAATCATAGTTGCTCTTCTTCCAATGCCTCTCCTACTTGTGATGAAGGTATTTTGGTGTTAGAAAACCCAATTATTGAGTGATCAGAACTTTGTTTGTCCCTCTTTTAATGCTACATTTCTCTCAAGAAACACTAAGATGGATGGCATAGATGAATATGTTATGTTCACATTAGATCCCCCTCACTAGAAGGTCATATAGGGTAACTTATTTGAGGTTATGACTATACAAATTGGATCTCCTTTAACTAGTGAGCCTCCTAAGTCACCTCCCATCATAGAACCACCTAAAAAGCAACCATTGTCCCTAGGAGATATCTTGAAATTTACAATGCAACTTGATAGTAACAATGTTTTGTAGCAACCGAGTTACAATACCATTGCTCACACATATAATACAAGGAACAATAGGCAACCTCAAACCACTCCCACTTCATTACCATTGCCTCAAACTATTTTCCCTAGTGCTCCTCATTTTCCTTTACATGGTGGAAAGGAGTAAGATTTTGTTGAAAAACTTAAAAATACTCCCTCTAAGATATCCTTATGGTATGTTATTCAAAGATCACCTACATACAATGGGATGCTCCAAGAAGTTTTGCAGAAAAATAATTATCCAATTCTCTATGAAATTGAATGATGTGGCAACCTCCTTTTATTGTATGTGAGTGAAAATGTCATATATCACATTCTCTCAACATGAGTTACCCTCGCTTGATATACAAAATAAAAATGGGGCCTTAATGATAAGGGTGATCATTAATGAAACAACAATTAGGTGCACCCTCATAGGCAATGGAGCATGTCTTAATGTTTTTAGCATTGATCTCCTAGATAAAATTGGCATTGACAAGAAGCTTATTCAACTCAATGATGATAATATTCATGGCTTTGACAATGTTAACATGAAACTGTTAGGAATGACCACATTACCCTTGAGGTCGGACCTGTAGTCTTGCCTACCCCTATCCATATCATGCCAAGACCTCTTTCATACAACCTTATCCTAGGGAGACCATGGATTAATGCTATGAAAAGAGTCTCATCTACTCTTCACCATGAGATGAAATTTGAATACATTGACAAGATATACATGGTTGAAACAAATGAATGAAGAGTTATAAATCATAAGATCAACATGATCTTAACACTTCCAACTCCCCTAATACTTTTATTCCAACTTCTAAAGTAGAACTTATACAAGTTGATGTTAATCCTAGTTGTCTTTCACCTACAACAAAACTAGGGAAAAATTTAGTGGTGAATCTTCACCAATTGGCGAATAATTGAAATCAGGACCTCCAGAAATGGCGAATAGTACAAGCTAAAAAGGATGTTGAATCGCCAAGTTTTTATAAAAAAATAATTTCATCTCGATTAATTCACCTATGCATTATTTTTTTTAAAATGTGTCATTGGAACTGATTCGCCAGTAGTTTATACTATAATTACAAATATTAATTATATTTTCTAGTAATATTATATTACTACCATTAATTTTGGGGCAATATCACCACAATAATAAATTACCATTTAATTTTAGGGATATTTTAGCCTTGAATAGGGATTTTATTTATTATCATCGAATCATCGATTATATTTTTAATCAGATGACTGCAAGTTGATTCCGTGACCTAATACACATGTGCCTTTTAAAAGGCTTGTTGAGGCCGAAAATTTGTTTTGGGCCACACAATTAGGCTTAATCATGTGGCCCAAAACAAATTCCCAACCTCAACTAGCCTTTTAAAAGGCACGTGCATATTAGGTCGCAGAATCAACCTATAACCATTCAATTAAAAAGCTAATCAATGGTAAAAATTTCAATTTTCATTTAGTCTTAATTTTAAAATGACATTTTAAAAAAATACTTAATCCGTGTGTGCTCCAATGTGTTTTTGATAGTGAATTTATGTTTGGTATTGTGACAAGAGCACGTCGGGGCTACTTCCCTCAGACCCAATGTGGGGGAGTTGCCCCCTCGACCCCCGTAAGGGGACTCTACCCCCTTGACCCCGCCAGTGCTTGTTGCCCCCGGACCCCTACTTCAATATTACAAAAAATAAAAAAAAATATGGGGGAACTACGCTGACCAACTGTGAAAATTTTTAAAGGAGAGATTCACCATTGTAATTAATCTTTTTAGTGATTATTCACTAGGATTCACCATTGTGGTTATTATTTTTACCAATTATTCATTAAGATTCGCCAAGATTTTACAATTTTTTTTAATAATGTGCATAGATTCTCAGGAAAATTAATATTTTTTTTCAAATAAAAGGAAAGATTCACTAGGATTCTACACCTTCGCTAAGGGGGGGGGTTTCTTAAAGTTATCCCTAAACAAAACTCTTTAGTGATGTTTTTGGGTTGTTATATTTTACACCTTGTTTCAAAGAAGAGTCCAAAATCTCACCCTCAAAATCCAAAGAGTCATATACAAATGATTCATCTTCAAACACATGTTTTAGTGATGATTGGGGTTCATTAGATTTTATACCCTCCTTTATGGGAGAGTATAAAATATCACAATCTAAATCAAAATAGCCTTGTGTTTCATTTTCTCAACTTGCTCCTACATCAACAACACCACCTCATGGTGGTGATTGGGGCCCTTCAACTCACATCCCTCATGAGAGGAAGATGCATAATTTTAAGAAACTTAAAAAGGATTTGTTTTCTCATGAAGAATCCAATCCTTCTTGGAAGCATAAAACCTCTTCGTCTAAGTTGGAAGCATGTTTTGGTCTTGGATACAAACTCCTTTCTAAACATGGATTTAATTAAAAGACAGAGCAAAATGATAGAGAACAAGTGAAATATATACCACACTTTTTCAAGAAAGATCTAGGTTTACCACCTTTATCTCCATCTTCATTTAAGACCTTATCATCTACTGTGTGTATGACATCTTGTGATGAGAAAAAAGAAATGTCCCCTACTATTGATCAAGAGACTATCTTGTCAAGGCTTCTCAAATCCCGCTTGATTATTCTTCCTCCAAAAACACGAAAGAAATTTTACAAAAAAAGTTCATGTTTTGCATATCATAGAGTTCATGGTCATTCTAATAATGAATGTAAGGCTTTAAGTGATAAAATTAAACATATTTAATATTGTGGTGCTCTTCCTTGTGTTGATATACCTACTTCCTCTAATTGATATTGATTTAAATCATCCTAATCATGTTGTTCATCACTATGTGGCATTAGTAGCTTTATGTGTCTTTCTCATTTCCATTCATGGTGGTACAATATCAAGTGCAACCATATCTCTCTTGGCAGTAGCATGATAGTTCTTGGTGGTTGTCTTTGTCTCTATGATTCGAAGGCAAGGATAACTAGTTTTTGGAGGTGTACATTATTTTCAAGGATCCTCTCATTCTCTCTTTCTACTTAAAATACCAACATAGAAAGTATGTTGACATTTTAAATGGGGGGCATATTGTCCCACATTCATTGTTTGCATGTTCCCTTCTTAGTGGTGATAACATATATCTCCTAGGAAGTGTGACCTTTACATTACCGTTATTTTATTGAAATTGGAATTATTTAATTTTGGCATTAGAATTTTGACATTTCTTGTTTAGCATATCATATTGATCATTTTTTGTGGTGCCTTATCAAATTTATCAGGATGTTATTACAATGGGAGCCTATGGACCTAGTGTGACTTTCTCATTATATGGTGAGAGCCTAGATAGAGGCATGACTTTCTCATTTATCCACTTTTTGGGGGCTCACCTAGTGGATGACAGATATCACCAGCCCTTGTGAGCGTATTTTTCCAAAGGCCACTGAGCATAACACAACTTGCTTGCTTGTAGAGCTATGTGTTAGATGGATGTGGTATAATACAACTTTCTAGTCCATATTTCTTTTCTCTTCACTTTAACTTTAACATTGTATGTTTGTGTATCTTGTCTTGCTGCTACATATCATACATCCTATGTGTGTCCCTTTGTGCTTATGTTTGTTTGACATGGGATCTTGGATCCTAGGGGCTTGGCCACCTCCTTGATCTATGTCATCCTATCCTATCAACATTGGTGCACTTGGACCCCTCTTAAAACATATTTTTCTACTTTAGTGAGAATTTGATGCAAGGTCGTCCTCTCACTAAAGTGGGGGCTAAATGTAGTGTAGAAAAATGTATCTCTTTATATTTTCTCACTTGTTTGGGCCCTCCTAGTTAAATTGGACTTAGTAATTCCTTAATTTAGTGTTGTAAAATGTATCTCTTTACATTTTATCACTTATTTGGTTCCTCTCAAATTAAATGAGCTTAATTATGCCTTAATTAGCCCTTTTATTCATTTACAAGCCCAATAAATTACATTTTTTAAAGGGGAAACCTGACAATAATTAATGTCAATTCATAACACTTTACATTGAGCAATGTGTGTTCCAAGAATGGGGACTTGGGGCCCATTCGCCCATGGGTGAATGGGTCCTCCCTAAGCCTTTGAACCCATTTTTAAATCATGTTTTGGTGATATTTTTATGATCCTAAATTCAAATTTCAAATGTTAGCTTGTAATGTTTAATTTTTGGGAAATTAAGGATAAATGTTTATAAATACAAGGTTATTTTATCAAATCAACTAGAAGTTTTGAAGATAAATTTCACAAGAGAAAATATTATTTTCAAGAGCATTCAAGAGCATAATTACCAAGGATTTATTGCAGCAATCAAGATATCAAGCATCATGTCAACGCTATGTTCAATCATGCATTTTTTTGAGCTAACATTGTTATGTAGGTTTCAAGATTTAATCCAAGAATTCAAGTCAAAGATTTAAAGTAAGATTCAAGTATCAAGATCCACATCCATTGAAGCCATCTCATACAATATTTTAGATTTCCTAAGGCTCATTCAAGAGTTTGTTGAATTGCAACATTGTATTGTTCATTCTCCATTCCTTCTATACTTTCAATATTTCATTTCAAGGTTTAATTACAAAAATGGGGTTTGACCAAGGCAAACCCTCATTCACCCAAAAACAAACATTTTTCCCTCTCTTTATGTTTTGTAGATTTTCAGGTTCATAGTTTGAAGAAAAGTTGGAGATGTCAAAAGTGTAAAATTGCAAAGTTGTATTTGTTCTCACCTTTGTTGTCATCTCATGGAAACTCAATTCCTGAATTCATTTATGACTGTCTAACTGTGAAACCCAAAGAATCTAGAAGTGTAGACATAGGAGCAAAGGACCCAAAAATTAATTTTGAAAAGGCCTACAAAGACCCATTCGTCCATGGGTGAATGATTCTCAGACAGCCTCCCAAAAAAATGTTTTGGTGATTGGTAAACAGTATTCTCCCCTTCTTAGATCTATAGGAAGTCAGGTGTTTTTGTCATTATTGAGCTTAATATACTAAATCCAAGTGATAGCTTGCATTTTGGATTTGATTTTCTATTTTTTGTTTTTCTCCCCAAAGTGGTGTTTGACCTTGACCCCCATCCTTTAATCATAAGGAAATCTGAAGATTTTCACTTTGGGTTGATTCACCTAAGGTTTGTTAATCAATTCATTGTGGGGATCTCATTTCCTAATCAAAGTAGGAAGATAGGGTTTGTTCTCATCCTTTGGAATTACCTTTCCATTTTAGGAAATCTTGTATTTTTCGTCATTTCAATTATATTTTTTTGAAGGAGAAACCTGACAATAATTAATGCCAAAAATTAATACCTACCTTGAGCAATGTGTGATCCAGGAATAGGGACCTGGGACTCATTCACCCATGGGAAAATGGGTCCTCTCTAGGCCTTTGAAACCAAATTTAAAATATGTTTTTAGTGGTATTTTAATCTCCCTAAATTCAAATTTTAATGTCGCCTTGTATGTTTAATTTTTAGGAAATTAATGATACATTCCTATAAATACAAGGTTATTTCATCAATTCAAATCCTAGAAATTCAAGTGAGCAAAAAGAATAGAAAATATTATGATCAAGAACCTTCAAGGGTAGATTTATCAGTGATTTATTGCAACAATAAAGATCTCAAGCATCATGTCAAAGTCTTTTGCAATCATGCATGTTTTTGGAGCTAACATTGTGATGTAGGTTTTAAAGATCAAGTCTACATTTAAGTCAAGATTCAAGTATCAACATCTGTATCCATTGAATTCATTTCATGCAAGATCAAGATCAAGATTTTATTCCTTCAAAGATCTATTCAAAGGTTTGGTGAGTTGCAACATAGCATTGTTCATTCATCATTCATTTCATGTTTCTTTTTCAATTCAAGGTTTAATTACCAAAACAAGTTTTGACCAATGTAAATCCCCATTTTCCAAAAACAAAAAAATGTTCCCCTCTTGTGTATGTGTAGGTTCATAGGTTGAAGAAAAGTTGAAGATCTCAAAAGAGTAATTTTGTAAAGTTGCATTTGTTGTCACCTTTGTTGTCAAGCCATGTAAACTCAAATCCCAAATTTATTTTTGACTTTCCAATAGTAGAATCTAGGGGAATCGAGAATGTAGACATATGAGTAGAGGACCCATAAAGTGATTTCAAAAACCCCTGCAAGGACCCATTCACCTATAGGTGAATGGGTCCCAAACAACCTTCAGAAACTACATTTTGGTGACAGGTACACATCACTCTATGATTTCTGGATCTACCGGAACTTTGTGGTTTCTGTCTCTAATATGATTTGAATTGATGATTCAAGTTTGAATGGACATGATTGAGTTGATTTACTATTTTTAGTTTTTCTCCCAAAAGTGTTGTTTAGGCTAATACCCCCATCCTCAATCATAAGAAAACTAGTAGATTCCCCCATTGAGTTGACTCACCTAAGGGTTGTAAGTCAATTCTTTGTGGGAATATCTTTTCCTAATGAAAATGGGAAGATAGGTTCATCACCCCCATTTTACCCATTTCAAATAAATGAACCCTATTTTCTATGTTTCAGGTTCATTGTTGAGTAATATTACCAAAATATGAAAGATTTCATTCAACATTCAAATAAGTTTTATAACCATACTTAGGTGGTCGTGAAACTTGTGAAAAAAATTGGTGATTGTAAGTTCTTTGTGGGCAATCCAAGCCTACTTGCATAAAAAGAATCTTAAGAACATAATGTTTATGAAGAATGAAATCAACATAAGCAACATGATGTATTTTTAAAATTTTCATTCACATCTATTATAAGTAAACACTTGACACTCAACTCTTCCTGATAGTTATGATTGTTATTTTTTCTCTTCACATGACTAGTCTTGGAGAATATAAAGGTCTCATAATCTTCTCTAACATGGTTCAATTCTTCTAGATGAAAGTTCAAAATTATGTCCCATTTTTATTAAGAAACTAGCTAATACAAATATAAATTTTTAACTTGGAGCACCTAAAAGTGACATAAGTTTTGAATTATAGAGTGATGAAAATCAATAAAATTTGGAACTCTTGTGTAGTTTATTTTTTATATTTTATTTTTTTTAAAATAGATTGATATAATTTGTTATAAATTTTAGATAATATTTTAATTGTTTTTTTTTTTCAAAATGATGATGGGGTGTGGCAAAAAATATAGTAATTTTTTTCTTTTCTTTTCTCATTTAGTTAACTTGAATATCTAGTGTATAAAGAAAAATGATAATTCTTTATAAGTATTTAAATTTAATAAAAATTTAATTCAATATTACTCAAAATTTCATAGCTTAATGAGACATAACCTTTCTTTAAATACTTATCATCACCCCCATTTATGGGGCAATGAGTGTTGAGGCTAAATCCTCGCGAGATAAAAACAATGTGATGATCACTTGAAGAAGGGTGGATAAAATTAAATTTTTATGAGGCACCAAAGAGAACATGGTACTATCAAGTGTCGAATGCATTTTTTGAGATCACATAGGGGCGATAATGACAAAAAAAAGAAGATAACCCATTCAACCAAGCATGACCAACGAAGCAGAAATAATTGAAGTAAGATTTGGGCTTGAAGATGGGTGGAAGCTAGGCTATTGAAAAATCAAGATTGAAGGAGACTCACTTCTAATTATCAATATGATTTGAAGTTGTCAATTATTTGTAGTCACATAAAATAAAAAGATCTCATGGAATGTTACAAAAAAGGTGCATAGAAAGCATGTGTGGAGTCACAATGAGACCAAATTGTGGGATTCATGAATCTTTAGCCTATTATGCATCAAATTTAATAACTATAAAAATATGAGCATGTTATATGATGCACTAGCATTACATAACATGCTTGCACATTTTATACAAACAAAAAAATTATGTCCATTTTTATTTATAATAGTCTTGGTTAATGATCCTAAAGGGTTGGGTTTCTATTTTTCCCCATTTGACATGTTTTTTGTTTCAATAGTATTTTTTAACTTTAATGTCATCAAATTTACTTATTTTATAATAATATTTGGCAAAATTACCATCAAAATATCACACAAATTCTTAACTTTCTATCCACATAGATTTTTATACTTAGAATACATTAGCATATTTATTTTCATTTTCTTTTACTAATGTTTCTATATTCCTCACATGCATATATGTTGATTTTATCACTAAATATTGTGTAATATTTTATTAAAAAAAGAACACTTTTGTGTGTGCACAACATTTGACCCCCTTAATCTTAATCATTTAAAAAGTTTAATAGTTTAGAAACTGGATTAAAACTACTACAATTCTTTTTTTTTGTCATACTTTCAAATGTTGTGTGTGTACCTCCAATTACTCATCTAAATTCAAGTTTAATTTATTTTTAAAAAATGTTCTCTTTTGACCCTCTTTTCGTCTCCCATTTTCATTCAATTATCCAAAACATAATTTGTTGTGTAACCAATTTTTTTTTCCTATTTAGTTCATTCAAAATTTTGAGATTTAAAAATGAAGATTGTTTAGCTAATCATTCATTAAAAAAATAGGTTGAAAAATATTTATATTTTTCAGCATACATACATTTTGTTTATGATTTATCAATTTTTACAAAGACAATTTGTTATGTTTGATTTTTTTACTTATTTAGTTGAATCATAATTTTTATGTTTCAAATTTTACAATTCCTTAATTTCAAACATGAAGATTGTTTACAAGAATATTTTGAACGTATATATGTTAAAAAACATACCATGTTTTTTGATAAGGAAAATCAGGTTTTGAAGGGACCCCGAAACCCTTTACATAGATGAAAAGCTGCAAAAAAAATAAAGCACTAAACCCAACAGACCAAAAAACCAAAAAGCTGACAAAAGAATAAACAATAGCAACCCATCAACAAACCCAACAACAAAAAACATCAGCAAACCTGTTGAACCAAAAAAGGAAACACAAGCTACATCAACTTAACTAAGACATCAGTCGAGGCCATGTTATCTTTAATGACCTCCTCATGCATACTGATAACATCCTCCAGCTCTTCAACAACCACAACCACCCGCTTTTTAGTCTTACTTCTCGTCCTAAGGCACGAACCAGTCTGCAAATCTTTATCCATCACAGGAGTGGATGCCTCTGCTTTCTCCACCAGAGAAGAGCCATGAACCTCTTCAATCATATTCTCCATATCACCCATGTCAAGAGGCTTACCCATCCACTTCAGTGCTTTCTCATTCAGAGCAGAAAGACCCATTGAAGTAGTCTTCAAAGAATTATTACTAATATTGACCACTATTTTTAAGTCCTTAGACATCTTACCAATTTTATCTTCCAGGATAGCAACTCTGTGTTCCAAAATTTTATTGAAAATACCTTCCAAAGAGGAAATCCCTTCCTCGTGAGTAGCACCCAAGTGACCAACATCCATCAAAAGGTTATCGAGCTTAATATTCATAGATTTCACTTTGCCTTTTATTTCACACTCTTTTTGGTTGCTTCTAAGAATAGCAACACAAATGTCCTACCAATTTTTCTTCTAAATATTGAGCTCCTTGACCTCAAAAAATAACCGCTTAACCGAAGAAAGCAAGTTTCTAGTCCCATCTTCCACCATCTTGCAAAACATATTCATATCAATTTCATCCTAGTTAACCGGAGGCTACTCATTCTTCTTCAAATCATCAGGGGCATCAACAAAATCCCTATTATGGCCATCCTCTTCTTTAGTTGGGGAATCCTTGACCTCCACAACGTCCACTTTGATCCTCTCCTTGTTTGGAAAGTCAACCAAATCAACTAGCACATCCAAACGCTCCTTCTTTACTTCCCTCTCAATCAAAGAAACAACTTGAGAGCAATTAACCACTTCAATACCCTGCATTTCGATAGGACTAGTATCAACCAACTTCTTTCCCTTATAGAAACCAGATTCTTGAGCCCTAACACAGGGGAACTCTCTAAACAACCAACCTCACCAGGAACAAGGTTCACCACAAAGGCATTCTGACCACCCACAAAATTCGAAGGAGCCACTTCACCCTCAGGAGGACATCCCTTCAAACCATCAATACCTGACAACACAAGATTCACATTAGCACTCAAGGCCTTCTCTTCATCACTAATCACAAGCTTCCTTTTGGTCGAAGCTTTGATTTTCTTCGAGCCTTTGGTTTTCCCTTTTGATGAATTTCTGACAGAAATAGCCACAGCCTCCCATAACTCCACATCTATCTCAAAACGCTTACCCCACTTTTCCAAATACTCTTCCCCTTCCTCAGATCCTTCTTTCTCAACAAACATATCCTCAAATTCTAACTCATCCTCCTAAGAACTACCAACCCATTCACCAATAGAATCCCCAGTATCATAACCATCATTTAAAACCCACTTTTTGCCAGGATTTTTAGGAGAGATCGGAATCAATTTCAACTTGATATGAGCAAATAAAAAACTCATAAGACCTTCATGAAGAACCCTCTTCTTAGGGTTCTTCCTTTGGTCTTCAATACTCTTCTCCATAGAGAGTAATAGATAAAAAGGAAAGGAGATAGAAACCTTATGCCTAAAATGGTTCAAAAGCACAAAGTGATAAGCATAAACCACAAAAAATATACCTTCAAGGGTGAAGTAGTACATAATTTCCTTCACGAGGTCCCTCCAAAGTGGCTTCAAGGACTTCCTGGCATAATTGCCTCTTCAATTTCCCTAAGTTGTTTCCTCTCATCATACTTGAAGAAGTTCACAAACGCCTTCTTGGCCACACCCCTATCTCTGGAAAACTTCCTCTAGTAACCGAAAGACCAGTTACCTCCACAATGAAATCCTCATCAATATGAAACTCAACACCCTCATACCATAGAGACCTCGCATTCTAGCCTTTCACAAAGAAATTGGTGGCATTAGGGTCCGGGCCTTGAATTTTTTGCATAAATTGTGAAACCCCCGCCCCAAATCTAAATGCTTCCACATAATAGCATTCTTCTAGAATTCTTCATAGGAACTCGGCTCAATTCTGCAATGGTTTCCACCCATAGTAACAAGTAGCAACCCAAAACATGTCAAAACCTAGAAGAAAAGTAACATAAAAAAGAACCAAGCACTATTAAAATTGATACAACAAACACCCACAATACATGTGGGCTTATCATTCCACGTACTTCCCTACAAGATTTTCCAGTCCATCCTCCTACAGAAACCAAGGAAGAAATGAATAAACAGATTGGGAAAAGGTTCAAAGTTCCAAAACCAACTCAAAATCATGATGAAAAAGCTTTCCCTAAGGACACCACCCCTATAAACAAGACAACTAGTCATTATTAGAAATACACTTCAAGTTCATAGGTAGCAATTCAAAATAATCCAACTCAGACCTCTCCAACACTCCCACGTTGGCAACACCATCCACCAGCATGTTAGCCTCACAAAAAACATGTGATATTTTGATCTCCTTAAAAGAGTTAATAATGGTGATAGAATCATTAATAAAATGGGAAATAGACCACAAGGGGGGGCACTTAATTAAAAGAAAATTTATCACATTAAGAGAGTCCCCCTCGAGCCAAATCTTAGAAAACCCTTGTGACTTGGCTAAAACAAGGCCATGGTAAGCTGCAACAACCTCCGCAAAACAGTTTGTCTAGATTCCCAAGGGGAGCGCCATAGCAAAAACAATGCTACCATTTTCATCATGTAACACTCCCCCACAACCAACTAGCCCTAGATTTCCTTTAGACGCTCCATCAAAATTGACTTTGCACCACCCTATAGCAGGAGCCTTCCATCTAACCCCCTCCCTAGGATCTTTCAACTTTTTCACAAGATTGGAGAGGTCACAAGAGAGATTCCATCTTTTCCCCACAAGAGAATCAAAGGGGGACACCACCACTTTTAGATTATTGGTCAGAATCAACGAAAATTCAGAAGAAAAAAAATTTCCCTGATGGCATCACAAATTTTGAAAGCTAATCTGGAAGGAGACAGTTCTTGTTGATGGAAAACCCTATTGTTTCTTTCCTTCCAAATGCCCCAAGCAACATGAGGCAGAATAAGAGACCACAACAAAGAGAGCGTCAGGTTAGAGGAAGGGGAAACCCATTGAGAACATAATTTAGAGAAGGATGTCAGAAACACCCAGGCCAAGTCCCACATATTAAAAATATGTGACCAGACTCCCCACGTAAAACTACAACTAGTCAACAAATTGAGACAATCCTCAGCATTAGTTTTACATAAAAAGAACCTATTCAGAAAAGCCATGCCCCTCTTAACCAAATTATTCAAAGTAAGAATCTTGTCTTGACACAACAACCAAAAGAAAATACCAACTTTGGGCAATAGCTTCTTATTCCAAACCCTACCCCAGAAGGGCAGAGGACTAACCAACCGAGTTTGGTAAGAAAAAATAGAAAAACTGAGAACTTCCAATTATAAATGAGACGCCAAATAATAGATTCCTCACGAGCAACCTTAGGAATATGAATCAAGGATAGGAACTCCACAAGGGGATTCAAATCCCTATTCACCAAATCAAGATTAATCCATCTGTCCCGCCTAATATAATTAGCAGTTACATAGACACCCCACTCCCTGACACAAAAATCCTTGAAAGGAGTCATCCAAGGTTCATCCTTCAAAGGCCCATGCCCAAACCACCAATCATCCCAGAAAAGAATTCTTTTGCCATTACCCAAACACCATCTCAAGCCATCAGCCATAGACAATCTAACCCGACACATATAGTTCCAAAGGACCAACCCTTATAAAGGGAAAAAGTTCTCCTTGAACAAATCTCTAACCTTATCTACACCCCTCAAATAATTAGACTCCAAAATAGACACCCATTCTTTGTCACTCACAAGGAGATTCCAAAACTGTTTAGCCATAAGAGCAGAATTAAAATCCTTCAGCTTCCGCAATCCTAACCCACCTTAAGAAATCAGTCTACAAACTTCATCCCAAGACAGCAAATGAAGCCTCTTTTTCTCCTTCACACCAGACCATAAGAGTCTCTTCTAGATTCCCTCAAATTTTTCCCAAAATCTTTGAGAAATCTAGAACAAGATCAAAGCATAAACTGACAAGTTTTGGAGAGTAGACTTAATTAACTGAATTTTACCAGCATGACTTAGCAAGGCTCCCTTCCAACCAGAAAGTTTCAAATTGAACTTATCATTGATTCCATTCCAAAAGGAGTCAGGGACACCATTAGAACATAAAGGAAGCCCAAATAAGAAGAAGGAAGTTCACCAATACCATAGCCAAGAATCCCAACAATCTGCAATTGATGAAGCTCTAGGGTATTAAGAAAAAAAATAATACTTTTAGGCAAACTGACCTTTTGACTCGAAGAAACCTCATAGTTTTGAAGAATAAGGCGAATGGACTTCGCCGCAACCACAGATGCCTCGGAAAGAATAAGAGTATCATCAACAAACTATTGATGAGAGCAGCAAATTTGACAAGAAGAAGGAAAAAGGCCTTTGAAGGCCACATTAGCCATAGCCTGGAGAAGAAACCAACCCAGATATTCCACCATAATGATAAATAAAAAGGGGGAAATAGGGTCCTCTTGGCACAAACCATGAGAGCTCTTAAATAAAGTCGAAGGAGAACCATTAACAAGCACCACAAATGAAGGGGAAGATATCAACTGCCACACTAATTGAAGCACACACTTTGAGAACCCAAAAGCCCTGAGAATATTGCAAAGGAACCTCCAATTCACATGATCATAATCCTTAACGAAGTTAATCTTCAAAATAAGACCAGGCTTCTTATTGAATTTGAGGGAATGAATGTTCTCATGCACCGTGACGATAAAATCCAGAATTTTCCTTCCCGACACGAACCCATTTTGTTGAGGAGAGATAATCTTAGATAAAACCCTTTGCAATCTTGAAGCAAGAACCTTTGAAAAAATCATATAAATGGAGTTGCACAGACTAATAGGCCTGAAATCACCAAATTTATCAACCCCCAGCTTCTTAGGAAATAAAACAATAAAAGTGGAATTCAACTCCTTCAACAATTGTCTACTCCCAAAAAATTCCTTAGTGGCATTGATAACATCCTTAGAGATAATGTCCCAGAAACTATGAAAGAACAAGAAAGGAAAACCATCCGGCTCTAGGGACTTATTTCCCTCAAAAGAAAACATAACCCTTCTTATTTCTTCCTCCGACGGGATAGCAGATAGAAAATAATTGTCCTCCTTTGAAATCAAACTAGGAATAACATTAAGAAACCATCTTGACATATAGGATCCAATATGCCTTCTTCAAAAAGAAGAGACTCAAAGAAAGACTGAGCTACCGATCTAATCTCACCATCATCCTAAAGAGAAACATTATCCACCACCACTTTAGAAATTCTATTAGATGATTTGTGTTTAAGAGTCATGAGGTGGAAAAATTGAGTGTTTTTATCACCACTACAAAGCCAAATAGCACGCAATCTCTGCTTCCAAAATTCCTCCTCTCTAGCCACAATATTATGTAGTTTAGATAACAACATACTCTCCTCTTGAAGTAACATAGAATCAAAACCAGAAACCTGCATATTCATTTGCACAGTTTCCAATTTAGACTTCACAAACGACTTCTCAAAAATGTTTCCAAAAGAATCCATATTCCATTGAATCAAATTATGCTTAACCGAAGCCAATTTCTTAGCAACTTTAGACATGGCCAAACCGTCAACTTGAATACTCCACAACTGAGCAATTTTGAGACGAAGATCGGGATGGCCAATCCACATCTTCTCAAATCTAAAAGGGAAAGCCTTCTTATGGCCAAAAGGTTCAACAATCAAAGAAATAGGGAAGTGATCTGAGCCAACCCTCACAAGAGCTGACAAGGAACACGCATATGAATGCAACTAGTCTGGAGATCTATCAATTCCCTATCCAATTTAACCTGTATTAGAGCATTCCTAGCATGCCTATTAGACCAAGTAAAAGCAGCATCCCCCAAATCCAAACCAAGAAAAAGATTATCATTAATGAAATTCATAAGGTCGTGTCTGCTTTCATCATCAATCTGAGCACCCCCTTTTTTATCAGTCTCATTCAATGGGGTATTAAAGTCCCCCATCACTCGCCAATTAAGTAAAGAGAATTGAGCCTTAAAGGAATGCAATCTATCCCAAAAACGCTTATGAGAGCTTTTATTATTAGGAGCATAAATATTGGACAACACCCAAGAAAACTTGTCCCTCAAACACACAAAAGAGGTAGCCACATGATTATCAAAAGCTAACAACTCAGACCCTGACACAACTTTAGGGTTCCAAAAGGAGGCCACACCACCAAATGCTCCATCCGAGTCAACAACTTGACAGCCACAATCTTTAAAGAACCGGTTCTTAATCTTCATCACTTTCTCAACACTCATCTTAGTTTCCTGAATCAAGATAATATCAGGCCTATGATCTCTAACCATATTAGCCAAAAGATCCTGTTTATGAGGATTATTCAATCCTCTAATATTCCATGAAATAATCTTCATAAGAGATTTTGTGAGGGACCGTTTAGGCCCATCTCAAGCAGAGTAATTTGTGACCCATCAACAATATCACACTTGCTAACCCTCTCCCCGATCTTCTGCGTAGAGGGCCTCCCTCGACCCCTTGGTTCCAAACCACAATCCAACTTTAAATGGTTTCTAGTAGTCATCCCTAGACCAGAAGGAATAGTATTTTTCTTGTTGTTATCCTTAGCTGATTGAACAATAGTCCAGGGCTCCTCATTCTGAAGAGCATCAGAAAAAAAAACATGACAGAAGAGGTGAGCACTAATTTCTCGGCTACTGATTTCACCAAAGGTTCAACAAAGGGAACAACCTCTCTCTTGTCCTCCTCCTCTAGAAAGGGATAAAATGAAACATCATCCTTAGAAGAGAGCAAAAGCCCCTCAGATAGCATCTTAAGAGGAGTCACCTTTTCTGGCTCAACAACCACCAAAGCCAAAGAATCACCACCCTCATTTTCCAACAAAGCCAAAAAAAATTAGACAAACACTCATCCTTTCTCCATTCATCCTCTATAGGAGCTTCCTTGACTAAATCAGAAAGGTCCTTCGGAACCACACTAACCACAACCGGATCCTCAAAACCTTTAACATTACTAGCATTATCACGCTGACCAACTTCCTTCCAAATTTTTGACTCCTTGGGCTGACCCAGATTCTTCTTAGGAGGAGGTGCTGACTTCAACAAAAAATTATTTTCCCAGTGCCCCACCTTTTTGCAATGGAAACAAGCAAAGGGGATAGATTCAAACTCCACATCCTTCTCCCAAACACCAAGATTAGAATTAATATTGATTTTTGACGAAAGATCTGTAGCTTGGTCTAGGATCACACAAAGCCTTGCATAAACCAACCTCCTCCTTGAGGTAGTCAAACTATTAATCAAAAGAAAATGACCAAAAGTAGAGGCTATACCCTTAAAAACCTGCTCATCCCAGAACTCTAGAGGAAGCCTTGGTAACCGCACTGAGACAGGGGCAGAATCGAAAGAGCAAGAACTAGGGGAGAAACTAGCTTCCCATTTTCTCAACACCAAAGTTGACTTCCCAATGATCCATGACCCTCCCACTAGAACCCTCAAAAAATCCTCCTCACAGGAAAAAGAAAAGGATAAAAAACCCTTTGTAAGAGCTGCAATCTCCACCTGTCCTTTCAAAAACCAACAGTTTTTTCGCAAGCATCCTCATTAATTCAATACTAGGCTGCGGACCTAGAAACTTTCCCACCAATGCTTGCTCCATGGAGAGTAGACCATTATCAATAATGCAATCAAGCACCGAGACTGAATACTCTCCCTTTTCTAGGTTAGAAAAGAAGTCCATAGGAGGAGAACTTTTCTCCTTAAGTTTTGCACCAAGAAGAGAGGACCACGAATTTCCATCCACAAAAGACAAGACAACTTTAGAGGCTTCAGGGAGGGCACCTTCTGAAGTGACAGGTACCTTGGGAGCCACATCCATAAAGCCCACCTTGCCAGAAGCAGTACCATCTTGATCCAAACCGTCAGAGGAAGGTAAAACAACATCACACAGCAAGGACCCACTTGATATCCCTTCCAAAGACCCACTGTTAGCCTGCTCCCCAATGTCAGCTTGACCTCCGCCATTAACGCCAGCCCTTGGAGCAGGGCTTCCCGCCTTAACCAAATTTGAAAAAACCTTACCTATAACCACACCACTCGACGACGCTCCCATCTTTTTCCTTGGAAGTTTTGGTGTAAAACAAAAAAAAAAAAATACCATGTTGTTCAACTTGCAAAAATTATATTTTAGATTCTTAAATTCTTAAATTATGAATTGTTGACTTTATTTTTTTAATAAATTTCCAAAGTTTTTATTAAGAAGTTAATGTAAAGATAATTTTTTTCTTATTGTTTTCCTTATTTAATAGATTCTAAATTTGATGCATGCTTAATTGATTTCTCATCAAATAAAAAATACAAATTAAGTAAACACATGGTGTGTTTTGCAACTTAAACATGCCCATTTTGTTTATGATTGTAGTTATGAAAGCTATCTTTTTTAATTAGAAAAACTAACATTGTTTAGATAAAAATGAAGGTCTAAAAGCACATGGTGTTTTTCCATGTATAGATATTTTGTTTACAAATTGTAAATTGTAAAATAGATATTTTCTTATCTTTAAAAAAAAAAACAACTTTTTTGAAAAACATGTGTAGACATGTAAAAATGACTTAATGCTTATCGCACATCTTGAATGACATTTTTTCATCATCGGCATCATTATCATTTAATATCATCACATTTCACATCATTTACATTAAACCCTAATTTCCTATATTAATTGAATAATCTTAAATTATTTAATTAATTCACTATTTCATCATTTATGTAACTTTATTCCTCTTGATTAATTAAATAAAAAAAATTATTCAATTATGCCACTAATAAACCCTATTCTCCTAAAACAATTAAATTATTATTACTTAATAGTTTAATTAATTCACTTTCCCCTTTCCAAATCAGAATAATTAAATTAATTATTCAACATCATTCAAACATAGTCAACAAACAAATATAACTTTATTTGTTAAAGTCAAACATGATTTGCACATTCAACTCAAAAATACTAATTAATTAATTCAATTAATTAATTATCTTCACCACTTTTGTGATTGATAAAATCATGACCAACGATTGCTCACCCTGATTGGCTAACTGATTCATCTATTCTTCAATCCCACTAACCTCTCAATCTATTTCTTCAATCCCACTAACCTCTCAATCTATTTCCTTAATTCCACTCAATACTCAACTTGATTTCATCAATCACACTGATTATAAAATAGAAAACCATTGATTTTTCCAATCTAATTCCTCTCAACAATTTTGAACCATTGATCACGATCTTTTACTATGAAATCTTGATCGTTCATCTTGAAACGTAAAATCTATAAATCACTCTTCAACCCTCTCACAAATCATCTAGAATTTAAATAACGAAGTGCTATGCAATTACCTCTAGATCACATTATGAGTTATCATCACATTCTAGTTCGACATTACACACATATTGAAGCTTTTGCAACACATAATGGAGGCTTTACATTGATACAAAAATGCAATTCAACATAAAATATAAATACAACTTCGACATGGGATAGTATATGCTTTTTAGTTTTGAATTCATTGTGTTATATTAGGATTTTATTATTTGATTTCATTAGTTTAGAGCTTCATTTCACGAGTAATGGTTTTAGGGATTCTTAATCTTGTTTGAATTATTTTAATTCATTTATTTTTCATATGCTTCATTCCCCCCTTACAAATGAGGCCATTAGAAACACTCAAAATTGGTGCTTAAAATTGAAGAAATCCATTTTTGTTTGCACATTGCTATATTTTTAGACTAAAATCTCAAACTCTTTTTAATTTGGTGCACATAGAAAATGAATTGATGTCTTCACACTTAAAATTTTGGGATTAAAAATCAAATTTATATGGATTGTATGTCATTTTTTTTGTGCTTGAAAAACCAAGTGTGTATCCTCTCCGCTCACATCTTTTGATGATCTTGGGTGTTGAAAAGAACTTTGGGTTTCACATTTGTTTTATTTCAAAGCATCACCTTTAGATCGGGCTTTCCTTGGAGACATAGATCCCACGCTGGAGAAATCAAGGTGAATCGAAGTGGTTTTTCCCTCAGGTCATTATATAAATTAGGTCATGGCTAAATGCCAAAACCAAATCGGTGATTACTTGGTTGATAGTGCCATTCAGAATGGGGAGGTACCTTCAGGTATATAGAGCCCCTAGTAGGAGTGGTTAAAGTTTTTAGTAGCTTTTTGGATGTTAGCTAGGCATTGGATCCCCTGAGTAGTGACTAAGAACCTTGTAGTAGAGGCCACCCTTATTTCAAAAACATTATTTGAAAGTGGTCCATTGGAATTTACTTCTAAGAAGTTACTTACCAAGTCTAATTTATGGTTGAGACATAACACTCTCCATAAGTTGTATGTAAAATCATCCCTTTGGGGCATGAGGTAAGCCCACCTAAAAGAACGTGCCTATCTCTAGGTTGTAATAATGTCTTCTATGAACTTGCCAAAAATCTATGTTACTTTGGACATAAAACACTTTGCTTGATTTAAAAAGAACACAACAAAACAAACATTGAACTTGGTTATCAAAATTTTCAACCCTTTGGACTTAGTGTGAATATCTTTGGAAAGAGCCTTATATTTGCACTCCTTAAAAGATATCTAAAACAAATATCTCTAAAGGTTTTTGAATATTTAGGCTTACATTTCAATTCATATTTAGGCCAAAGTCAATATTGGGAACTATGGTTTTAGTATTTTTACTTTCACAAACTTTGAGCTTTGTGGAAAGAAACTTGCTTAAGCTATAGACATTTAGAGTCAAAAAATTTATTGTTGTGTTGTATCACTTGCCAATTCTCAAAACAAATTAGATCAAACCAAGACATCAAAATTGTAAAACTTATCCAAACTACTGTCAAAATGAAAAACTAGAAACAAACCTAAACATAGTCACTATTGTTGTTGTTTTTACCACTATTGACCTAAAAATTGTGTGCTATTGCTCAGAACAATCGCTTTTGTTGTTTTTGTTTATGACAGTCACTAACAAAAGAAGGTCACTTTTGAAAAACAGGAATGCTTTTGACATAAACAGAGTTTCTATTGCAAACATTTCCACTATTGATTTGAAAACTACCATTGTTGACTTGAACTTGGTCACTATATATTGCTCAAAAATATCTCTATCGTTATCTCTATTTTTTTACCAAATAGACTCGCTTTTGCTAAAACTTGACCGCTAAATTGCTAAAAAAACTAGTTGCTATTGACCTAAAGGATTTACGCTATTTCCCTATTTTCTAGTGTAAATCAGAAATTGATTCAAAATTGGTTAATCCTTTATCTTTTGAGAAAAAAATAGTTAGACCTCCAAAAAACATTGTATCTCCATCATTCTATATCCATTTGCTAAAATCAAACACATCAACCTAGTTTTAGGATTCAAAACCAAAACACAACTTGGATTATTCCTATGCTCTCGATTTATAAGATATTAAAATTTTCTTGCACCTCAAGGCTAGTTCAAGTAGATCTTCAAACATATCCTCTAGAAAAATTAAGTAAAATATCAATCCAAGTTTTGTACACTTTGAAATCCCAAAATTAGCATCACCTCCAAAACATGCACCAAAACATCACTCATACTTTAGGGTCTTGAGTATCAAAAAAACCATAGAAAAACATCAACACCTTTGTCCAAAAGGTTTTCTTTTGCATAACCATCATTCATCATTATTGTAAAATAGAAAAAGATCAAACATCAAGAAAAAAAGCTTAGACTTCATGACCATTTTCCGTCCTACTACTCTTGCTCAACAACTAGATCTTCCTACACCTATTATACAACCAAATTTCACATGAGTTGAAGTTGAGCAATTGGAAATTATTAGTATTTTGATAAATTTCATGTTTGAGAAAAAGGAAACACCAACTCAATGGAGAAATGCAGCTAATATTCTAGGCAAAGAGGAATGAAAAGCTAATCTTGCCATTGGAAGACCGGTATTACCACCTCCTATGTGGCAATAGATAAATTCTAGCTTAAAAAACACCTTTTAAATAGAAAATCCCAAAAACAAAACATCATTCCATTCCATATTTAGTGATCACCAAATTTCCCAAGGTCTTGGAATTTTTTATGACAACCACGAGATCTCTCAACACAGAAAAAAGATGGAAGCCAACAAGAGTATCTCAAGTGCACCAAAAACAAACATCACCAATGAGGAAACCAACCCATGGGGTTATAAACCAAGTGACCTTACAAATCTTCAAAAAGAATCCTCATTTAAAGCAACACAAAACCAACCACCAAGTGATGAGGAAGTACTCCTTGGACACCAAAACATGATTGATTGTCAAAATAAACTTCCACATTCCAATGACATAATCATAAAAGAATATGGTAGTGATGAGGAACTTACTAATGAGAAACTATTAGAATATTCCCAACATCCTAAGATGCAAAATCTTATGGAAAAGATGCTTGGGAAGAATGCAAACTCATATTTCCTCACATTAGCAAAAATTGGTGCAAAATTACCCATTGACTTCAACATGGACATCCTAAAAGATCCAAAACTTATTCCACTAGGAGATAAAATAGTGGTTAGAAAAAATTATAAACCAACCATGAATCCCAACATACAAGGTTCATTGTTTTCACAAAACAATGATCAAATGCAACCTATGGATAACGCATTGTTTAGACCGCCATCCCAAATTGAACAAGCATTTGGAACAACAGTATCAAGGAAATGTAACCCAAAACATGCCACAATATAACATGATACAAAACATGGGAAACACTCCAATGGACCAACAAGGTGGTAACCCATCACAAGAGCAATAAATTCCACAATGCACTTCATACATTGACCCTTCCAACAACTTACAATATCATCAATGACAATTATCACAAACTACACAACAAGGTGTACCATCAACACAATACCTAGGTAACCTTCAAAATCAACCACAACAAGGTGTACCATCAACACAATACCTAGGTAATCTTCAAAATCAACCACAACAAGGTTTACCGTCAATGCAATACCTAGGTACCCTTCAACAACACTCACAACAACAAGGTGTACCATCAATGCAATACTAAGGTACCCTTCAAAACAGTCCACAAAAACAAGGTATACCATCAACACAACATCAAGGTATCCTTCAACAACATTCGCAACAACAAGGTGTGCCTTCAACAAACTACCAAGACAACCTTCAACAACATTCACAACAACAAGGTGTTCCATCAATGAACTACCAAGGTAACCTTCAACAACATTCACAAAAAAAAGGTATATCGTTAACACAACATCCAGATAGCCTTCAACAACATTTGTAACAACAAGGTGTTCCATCAACGAACTACCAAGGAAACCTTCAAAAAAACCCACAACAATATGGTGTACCACAAACAAACTATCAAAGTACATCCCAAACTCCACAAAAAAATATCCCTCAGAATCAATACCAAGGACGTTTACAAAATCAATATCGCGGGATACTCCAAAATCAATACCAAGGTACACAACAAAATTAACATGTGTACAAATCCCAAAAAGGACCCAACATACCTTATGTGCAACATGGTCCATAAAATATCATGGGACAACAGGGCTACAATATACAAAATCCACAAGCAAGTGCACCAACCAATGACATAAATATGCAAATTGAAACACTCAATCAAAGGGTATCAGATATAAAAATTGGAAAGTCAAAGAAGAGTTATGCTCTCCAAGACATTTTTCCATATCTATTTGATCAAGATTTATCCATGGTACCTTTTCCCAAAGGCTTTGAAATACCAAAATTTGATAAGTATAGGGGGGAAGGAGATTCAATTGAGCATGTGCATGAATTTTCAATATCTTGCATGGAACTACAATGAAATGACACCTACTTGATGATAATTTTTCCATAGAGTCTCAGTGGGTGCACTATAGACTTGTTCTCTCATTTACCACCAGGTATCAGAACATTTGATGAATTGTTAGATAAGTTTGTAAACCATTTCTCATACAACATCAAACATGACATAACAATCACAGATCTCTATAAAATCAAGCAAATTCAAGGGGAATAATTTTCCTCATACCTCCAAATATGGAGACACAAAGTGAGTAAAATTAAGTGGCTTGTTCCAAAGAAACAACTTGTCAATGTCTTTATCTCCAATCGTACATGCAAATATCAATTACAGCCTCATAGTATTATGCCCAAGCGATTTTGAGGAAAATATTGAGAAGGGTATAATTGTTGAAAGAGCCCTCATTGCAAGAGGAACAATCAAACTATACAACCCTAAAGATCAACCTTCTACATCAAACAAAAAACCTAAAATATGGGCAAAAAACAAGAATGTAACCAATGATGGAGTAATTGATGCTAAATTTGAATGCAATGTGCAAACTTCCAGTATGCCACAAATCATATTCAAACATCATGTAGCATGGTTATGATTCAAATAACCCACAGAACAACCAAACCAACTATCAATAGAACAATCAACTCAGTTATCCATAGAACAATCAACCTAACAACCAATAGCAGAATCAAGGATAGGATAACGAAAGGAGACCACCTCAAAAATATGATCAACCATGAAGAAAATTTACTCCCTTGGAAGAATCCCTTGAGATCATTATGCACAAACTAGTCCAAAAGAACCTTATCACAATAAATGATAGAGCAAATTATGAGGAACCCAAATTCAAACCTCCTTGGTATAATGAGAATGACAAATGTGAATTTCACAAAATCAAGGTTCATACTGGTACCGATAACTTCATGAGACTTAAAAACATTGTACAAGACTTGATCGAAAAGGGGGAAGTGGACATTGAACCTCGTCCTAGAAATAAAGACCTAAAGATCTACAAGAATCCAATCCCTGACCATTCTAGGGAAAACAACAAAGGAAAGGAACAAGATTACCATAAGGTCGCCTTCTCTTATGGCAAGAATACCATTCTAGGAAATATCTCTTGTGATGATCATACCATTTGTATGTTAACCATATGGGGAAGAGATCTTGAATGTAATTTGGCTACCTGAAGGGGAAGAGTAACCACCCAAGGAGCACCAACCCAAGTAAAGGCCACAAGTAAGCCATCAAGTGACTATAACATTGTGGACCAACTTAAGAAAACTCCCACCTTAATATCCATCCTTGAGCTCTTAAAATTATCGCCAGCACAAGGAAATATTGGAGAAATCTCTTGTCGAAATGTTAGTCCCAAACACTCTTAATGCTATTCAGATTCAATCCATGGTTGGCAATATCACATCTACCCATCATTTAGTCTTTTCTAAGAAAGACCTTCTACAAAATCTTTTCACAATCAATCTCTTTATTTAGAATTGAATGTACACAAACATAAAGTCAAAAGGGTACTCATAGATAACAGTGCAAGTCTCAATATTTGTACCTTCAAATTTGTGAAACAACTAGGATTGTTTAATGATGTGATAGATAAGAACAAAAGCATCACAATCAAAGCTTATGATGACATGGAGTGAAATAATAGGAGCTCCATGTCAAGTATTGGATCTCAAGCTTCCATACAACCTTCTTTTGGGTCGACCATGGATCCACACTTTGAAAGAAGTCCCATTTACATTTCATCAATGCCTAAAGTTTCCTTATGACAATAAGTTACCATATATGCTAACCCTGAACCGTTTCATTATTGTGCCAAGTTGGAAGAGAAATATAAAAAGATTCTTCAAATACCTAGCAACAATATATCCTTCCACTCCTTTTCATATGTTGACCCTGCATCACTACCTTCATCCTCCACTACACCATCTTCAACTGAGATACCCAAATCTGATACCAAGATCCAAGTACTTGACAAGGGTTATGGGTAATACCACTTCAACCAATATTTTTTATTGGAATGCTTCCCCCAACACCTAAAACTTATGGAGGACTGAAAGAGATCGAACATGTTTAAATAGTTACAATGGTAGTGAAACTTGCTATTTTTACCAAGTGGGGAGACTTTAAAGATGAGGAAGTATGTGAAGAGGATCTATCTTCATGGATCTACAAGGAAGAAGGGCGAGAACAACCACTACCTTGCCTTTAGGTATTGATGAGAATAGAAAAGGATATCAATTAGTGAAAAAAATGGGATTCAATAGACAAGGTGGCCTTGGTTTACATGGACAAGGTAGAAGAGAACCAATCATTATAGAAAAGCACCTGAAGAATCTTGGATTGGATTATGGTTCATCTAATGTGATTACCCCAACTACTGAAAGCACCTCTTATGAGGAAGGAGCTACTTCTACCACTAATGAGACATCAAATACTTGTGAACGTCTGGACGAACACATGTATATCCGATACATGTTTTGAAACCTCAACTCCAATACCATCACTATCGACTCTACATCTAATGACAACCATATCAAGATAGATTCCAATGAATACAAGTGGGATTCCTGTGACTCTAGTGAATACAACTTAGATACATTATGGAGCCTTAAAAAGACTAATGTCCCTAACCTAGTTACAACTTCCATAAGCTTTATAGATACCCATGAAAAAATATCCTTGCATTATCCACAGTTGATAGGTTGCAACCAACAACATCATACACCAATTTTGGACACATTCCAGAATGGTGAGGCTATTGTGGAGTTCATGGCACTTCAAACAAATATAACCTAAGGAGATCATAGAGAAGGTTTTGTAATGGAACTAGATCAAAGAGAATATTTTGGGGGGGGGGGGAGATTGTGTTCTCCAGTCACAGAAATAAACCAAAAAATTTAAAAATCAAATGAAGGTCCCCTAAGGAAAACCACAAAATGGCTTTATTAGATCTAGAAAATATAAAATCAAAGGGTGCATATGAGGGTGAAAACCTCTATGAGGCACCCGATGATGGAGGATTCAATCTTCCCACCACAAAAATATCAAGAGAAATTAGCACTATTAGTTGAGGATTTTGAACCCATCAATGTTGGCACAACAAAAACACCAAAGATAACATACCATGCAACAAATCTTGATCCTGAAGAAAAAGTGGGCTTCTTAGTATTTATCAATGAAAGAAAAATCAACTTTTCATGGAAACGTGTAGACATGCTAGGGATAGATCTAACATTGGTCGTACATCACCTAGCCATATTTCTTGGAGCTAAACCCATCAAGTAGAAGCTACAAAAGATGCATCCACAGATAACACTATTGGTCAAGGTAGAACTTTAGAAACTATTAGATGTGGGATTCATCAAACCCATTGACTATCCTGAATGGGTATCCAATCTAGTACTAGTATCAAATCCCACTGGGGGCATAAGGATCTGCACATAGTTCCAGGATCTAAACAAGTATTTCCCAAAGGATGACTTCCCTCTACCTAGCATTGGAATGATCGTAGATCTAACTGTAGGGAAATAAATGCTATCACTAGTGGATGACTTCTTTGGATACAATCAGATCAAAATATCCCTTCAGGACCAATATAAAATAGTTTTCACTTGTGCATGGGGAACCTTCTACTGGAATAACATGCCATTCGATCTAAAGAATGCAGGGGAAACCTATTAATGAGCAATGACTACCATTTTTCATGATATGTGAACCAGAAAGAAAATAGGTGGGGGAATACCCACTATTCTCCTTCAGTCATTCAATAATGTCCTAGGAACCCAAATTGGATTGACTATCAACCTCAAAGGTGAGTCAATTCTCAATAAGGAAGACCTAGGAGGGGTTTCTTTAAGCTTTGAGGGGTTCACCACCAAGAAAAATCTTGGAAAATACAACTTAACATTCAACTCATAAAACCTAGTAATGTAAGCTAAATGATGGATGTAAATGATGAAATTAAGCAACAAAAAGTTATGATGTATGTACTTGGGAAGTCTAGAAATGTGATGAGGATTTTGGAAATGCAAAAATATTGTCAAAATATGCCAGGGAGGACTAAGACGCCCTTACTGTTGTCTTAGTCCCGCTGCTATTTTCAGGGGAAATGCAAAATCTTTAGATGTCAGAACATGATCCAAAAGAATCTCTGCAAAATTCGTTTGGGAGGACTAAGATGCCCTTGCTACTAACTTAGTCTTGTTCTGAATTTATAAAATCTTCGAAAGTGATCTTGAGGCTCAATGTTTGCACTTCCTTCTTCTCAGATCTTAGGCCCTAAAACTTCTAGATCTAGTTTGCAGGTGAGTTTCCATGAAGATGACAACTTTGCAATGCAACTTTGCACTTCAAATGATCTTCAAGTCTTTAACCTAAATCTACAAACACAAACACACAAGAGAGGAAAAAAAATTTGATTGTTAGTAAATGGGGGTTTTCCTTGGTCAAACCCCTTGTTGGTAATTAAACCTTGAAATGAAATGAAAAAAAGGAGGGAAATGATGAATGAACAAAATTTTATGTTGCAACTCATCAAACCCTTGTTGTAAAATCTGCAAACTTGTGTGAAGTGGATAGCTTGAATGTAGATCTTGAATCAAAGGGATGCTTGATAGATATTGACTTGAATTGATTGCTTGAGTCAAAACCCTACATCACAAATGTTAGCTCATAAAAACACATGATGTAAGAATATCTTTGATATGATGCTTGAATCTTGATGATGGCTCCAAATGCTTGACGAACTACTCTTGAACACTCTTGATCTCATAAACTTGCCTTAGGAATGAATAAGTTGAATGCTTGTAAAGATAAAATGATTGAAAGAACATTGTATTTATACTTACCTATGCTTAATATCCTAAAATTACACCACAACAAGCCGAAATATGAATTCATTAATTAAAGGAGACTAAATCCCGCCAAGATTTGAAATTAAATCCCAAAAATAACTTAAGGGGGACTAAGACGCCCTAGGTGGAATCTTAGTCCTGAGGCATGAAACTTGGGGAATAGACTCCAAAAAGGGGCCCATTTAAGGTGCCTTTGAAATCAAGGTCCCAAGACCTTTGGAGGAAAAAGACGTCCTAGGTGGCGTCTTAATCCCGACCCAAAAATCAAGGACACACAGTCATAATCATTAAATTATCATTTATCCTTTGATGTTTGTCGAGATTATCCATAAAAATATGTGGTTTATTAGGCTTGTGGATGCAAAATAGGAACAATTAAGACATAAATAAGGATAAAAAAAGCAAGGCAGGCCCAAACAGGTGTCAAAATGCAAGGGTATGCATTTTCCTACACTAAATTTAGCCCCCACTTTAGTGAGAGGATGAACTTCAAACTCACACTAAAGTAGCCAACCACACAATCAAGAGGGGTTCATATGTACAAATTCTAGTAAGATATGATGACAATAACCAAGAGGGTGGCCAGGTCCCCACAATCAAGATCCTATGGAAAACCAACATAAGCACAAAGGAACACACATGTGGATGATATATGAATCCATAACCAGTTTCACAAACATACACAATCAAAGATAGAAAAAAAGGAAAAGGGAAAAAAAATGCAACAAATCAAGCTTCGACTACCCATCCAACGCGTTGTGGACCGAGTCTAGGTTGTTTGTCCAAAAGGGTTTACAAGTGGAACGTGGTGTCCACTATGCAAACAAAATGCATGCTCACAAGGGCTAGTGAAGCTAGTTGTTCACTAGGTAAGCCCCAAGAGATCCATATCAAAGTCATACCCCCATGACTATGATAAGGACAAAAAGAAAATACACGTTCACAGGGGCTAGTGAAGCTAGTTGTTCACTAGGTGAGCCACAAGAAACCATATCAAAGCCATACCTCCATGACTTTAATAAGGTACAAAAAAAATACATGCTCACAAGGGCTAGTGAAGATAGTTGTTCACTAGGTGAGCCCCAAGGAACCATATCAAAGCCATACCTCCACAAATTTAATAGGGTACAAAAATGCAATGCAACAAGAAAGAGGGATCTTAGAAGGAGTTTTTCTTAGTTCATGTGAGGTCTTAATCTAAGGGGACATTGTTCCTAATGTCTCCAAGAGAAGACCAATCAAAGGATAAAATATTCACAACTTAGAGAATGAAGTGTGTCGTATCACCACTGAGAGGAATGTAATATGCTAAGATAGATCAAGCTCTTGAAGGACATTACTCCCAATGTCACCACAAAGAGAAAAGGACATCACGTGAAGTAAGAAAACCATATCAAGGAACATTGAAGAATGCCAAAATAATGACAATGTATGCCCCCACTTTAAAGGAATTGTGAAACATCATGCTGTGAGAAATTACTCAAAAGTAGCCAAAACATGAAAAAGGAAAAGAGGGTTCCCCCCCAAAAACACATAAGGGAACTATGGATGCAGGGTCAGTATTTGTCTTTTTTGTAATGATATTAAAGAGCTCATAACTATCATCATTCCCCAAATACACATAAAATTGGAAGAATGACACAAAGAGAGTGAAAACAAAATGAAAAACCTTTTGAGTCAACATGGAAGAGACATAGGGTGTCTCGATGCCTTGCATCATCCCCAAAATGGAAACACAATACAAAAATGAAAATGAAAGGAAAAGATCAATGAAAAGGAAAAAGCTTATGACATATAGAAGAATGAAGGTACAAATAGAGGAATGCACATAGAGAGGAAACATCAAACAATACAGAGGATCACATTACACACATGCAATCAACCAAAAGTAAAAATACTAGTAAAGCATAGGTGAGTCAACCTAGAGTAGGTCATCCACCTCCCAATCTCAGTCTATATAAGTGAAAGGTAGAAAATGAACCTAAGGGACAATGAAAAATGCATTACTAGTACAAGGCTATCTACTTCTTGCCCCCACTAAGTGTGATACAAGAATGAGCAGAGGTAGGTGATGAGAAAGATCATGTAAGAGTGAGGATAGAATGTTCTACAACTATTACATGACAAACGGGGAGGAAAAGGATAGGCTAAGCAATCACTTGATAGCAATCATTGCCATCGAAGTGAAAGTTTTGTAATAAAAACTTGAATGCATGACACTCATCGATGTTGTGTCTGAGAGTTTGGTGGTATCAACAATGTGGGACATTTTCATCTTTAGGATATAGTATGAGTCTATCTTTCATTGGTGGTAGTGTTATTAGTTCTTTGTTCAAAATAAATTGTAATTTCCTTTCACTTTCCGGTGGTGGACTAGGGAAATTTAGTTTTTGTAGCTTGTAGGGCCTCTTACACTTACTAGATTCACCAATTTATTGAGTTGAAGGTTGAGGAGGACCTAAGGTAATCCTATCATCCTTGTCATTGTTATGAGTCATTGGTTGTTCCTTAGGAAGAAGGGCATTCATATTGGGAGGAGAATCTAAGATCAATGTACCATCACTATGAAGCCTTAGATATTTTGTAGGAACACGTATGTTGTGAGAGGGATCTTGATAACCTAACCCAATTTTGTTTTCATTAGTTTGTATTTGGTCTAGGAGTTGATGAATTTCATGTTCACTTGTTGTATCACATCCTTGTTTACTCAATATTTTGAATCCCTTTCCATATGTTTGTTCTAGATTGATTGGAGTGTTTGTTACTTTGTTATCATAAAATGGTTGAGTGTTTGATTGTTTAGAAGAGCTAGGTTCACCTATTGTAGGGAACTTATGTTCTACTTTTGTTTCAGTTTCAAGATGTAAGTAACCAAACATCTTAATAGGTGGTATTGTAGGGGTTTTGGTTGTGTCATGGATGGATAAAAGGATGCATCAGCTTCAAGGTTGTTAAGACAATCATTTAGGAATGTATTCATTAATTCTCAACAATGAAGACCTAGGAGGGGGTTCTTTAAGCTTTGATGGGTCCACCAGCAAGCAAAAGATTGGAAAAGACAACTTAGCATTCAACTCACAAAACCTAGTAATGCAAACTAAATGATGGATGCAAATGATGAAATTAAGCAACAAAAAGTTATGGTGTTTGTACCTGGAAAGTCTGGAAATGTGATGAGGATTCTGGAAATGCAAAAAATGTTGTCAAAATATGTCAAGGAGGACTAAGATTCCCTTACTTTTGTCCTAGTCCCAATGTTGTTTTTCAGGGGAAATGTGAAATCTTCAGATGCCAGAATAGGATTTGAAAGAATCTCTGCAAAATTCCCTTGGGAGGACTAAGATTCCATTGCTACCGACTTAGTCCCATCATGAATTTTTGAAATTTCTCTTAATGTGATCCTAAGGCTTAATATTTTCACTTCCTTCTTCTCAGATCTCAGGCCCTGAAACTTCTAGATTTGGTCTGTAGGTAAGTTTTTGTGAAGGTGACAACTTTGCAATGCAACTTTGCAACTTTGCACTTCAAATGATCTTCAAGTCTTCAACCTAAATCTGTAAATAAAAACACAGAAGAGAGGAAAAACTTGTTGATTGTTAGTAAATGGGGTTTTTCCTTGGTAAAACCCCTTGTTGGTAATTTTGGACAAAGATTTTGGGACCCTAATGCTCTCTTGCACTTCTAGGGTTTTTCACCTAAAAGGAGAGAGATGGGCCAAAATGGGAAATGTCCCCAATCAAAAATAATGAAAATATGGATGAAATATGCATAAATGAAATGTCTAAATGCAATAAACTTATAAAAGAAATGACTTATTAATGTAAAACCTAAGAAATGCAATTTTTTTGAAAACACATTGTGATATGTAAAATTACCTAAGAATGCAAGTAAACTATAACAAAAATGAATGAGACTGAAGAGGTGCACCTGGAAATTGGAATGTGATGCAGAGAGGCTCTGGAATCCTGCAGAATTTGTTGTTAAGACCAACTGGGACACTTACGCCAAGCTGGGTGACTTAGTCCTATTTTGGGAAGATTCTACCGAAACAAATTTTAGCCAAATGGGTATCTAGAAATGTAGAAATCACTTTTCAAGCTAGGTAGTGGAACTAATTCACAAATGATGGCAACTTAGTTCACCTTCAGCTTTCAGGAATTTTAGGACAAGAACCTATAGCTCTCATTCTGCACTCCTCTTCTTGACATGTGTCAAGATCTGAAACCACAGAAATTGGGCTGAAAGAGGTCTCCAAGCTTCACTTAGGGCTTTGTTGAATTGAATGGATTTTATGAGTTGACAACACCTTTTTATCACCTTTCTCTTTGACAAATCTGCATACAAGACCTACAAAATACACATGCAAAGAGGGGAAAAAGGGGTAAGGGTTAGAGAATAGGGGTTTGCCTTGGTCAAACCCCAATTTGGTAATAAAACCCTTGAAAATTAAATGAAATGAAGAGAGAATGATGAATGAACAACATGCAATGCTACAACTCACCAAACCCTTGATGCAGAAATATGAAGATATGCAAATGGATGCTCCAATGGATGCTTGATAATGCCTATAATTCTTGAGAATTATGAATGATTGTATGCTAATGTGTGGATGAATGTATTAGACTAATTAGGGGAAAATGAGAGGAGAACCCTCTATTTATACTTGATCTTACAATATTTCCCAAAAATAACACATTACAGGCTGACCTAAAGATTAAGAGAATAATATCCCGCTAGAAATTTAAAATAATTTTGATTTTCGTACCCAGTGGGATGGGCGACTTAGTCCCACCAGGGAAATTTTACTAGGTGTTGGAAATTAAAGTAAATTTAATGATGTTTAACAGGATTATTCTAAAAAATACACTTAACTAGGGTCAGAAAGTGTATTAAGGGGTCATTTAAACATAAGAAAGGGTCAAATTATTGATGACAAGCCTAGAAAAGTGTGAGAGTTTGTTACAACTCTTTACAACACTTTGAAATAAGACTTGGTAAGTGATAAAAAGAGGTTATTTAAGTGAATTATAATGAGAGGGTCCTAGAAAAGTGTGGAAGTGGGTTACAACACTTCACAACACTTTTGCAAGACATCCTAGAATTCTTAATGATTATAAGAACCCAAGACCTAATGTGAGTGTATTGGCCACATTACAACACTAAATCTAGGAAAAATCAAGCCAAAATCACTAGGAGGGCCTAAACATGAGAAAAAGTAGAAGGGTTACTTTTTCCGTGTCCACAATAATTAAACCTTGAAATGAAATGAAATGAAATAAAGGAGGGAAATAATGAAGGAACAAAATGCTATGTCACAACTCACCAAACCCTTGTGAAATATGCAGACTTGTGTGAAGTGGCAAGCTTGAACGTAGATCTTGAATCAAAGGGATGCTTGATAGATATTGACTTGAATTTCTTGCTTGATTCAAAACCCTACATCACAAATGTTAGCTCAAAAACACACATGATGCAAGAATATCTTTGATATGATGCTTGAATCTTGATGATGGCTCCAAATGCTTGATGAACTGCTCTTGAACGCTCTTGATCTCATAAAATTTCCTTAGGAATGAATAATTGAATGCTTGTTAGGATAAAATAATTGAAAGAACCTTGTATTTATACTTGCCTATGCTTAATATCCCAAAATTACACTACAACAAGTTCACATATGAATTCATTAATTAGAGGATAAATCCCACCAAGATTTGAAATTAAATCTCAAAAATAACTTAAGGAGGACTAAGATGCCCTAGGTAGCGTCTTAGTCCCGAGGCATGAAATTCGAGGCATAGACTCTGAAAAGAGGCCCATTAAGGTGCCTTTGAAATTAGGTTCCAAAGACCTTTGGAGGACAAAGGCGCCATAGGTGGCGTCTTAGTCCCGACCCAAAAATCAGGGACACATAGCCAAAATCATTAAATTATCATTTATCCTTTAATGTTTATCGAGATTAGCCATAAAAGATGTGGTTTATTAGGTTCGTGGATGCAAAATAGGACCAATTAAGACATAAATAAGGATAAAAAAGCAATGCGGGCCCAAACAAGTGTGAAAATGTAAGGGTATGCATTTTCCTACACTACAGTATGTTGCATACTACTATGGAGGATTATGTGGATGACATACTGGAAAAATCCATCAATAGGGTAGATCATATGACCAACCTAACAAAGGTGTTTTATAGGCTATAACAATACAACTTGTGTCTCAACCCAAAGAAGTGTGTATTCAATGTGACTTTTGGAAAACTGTTGGGTTACATAGTATCGAGAAGAGGCATCAAGGTAGATCTCACCAAGGTAAAAGCTATATTAGAAATGTCTCCTCCAAGAACATTTAAGTAGTTGAGAAGCCTACAAGGAAAACTACAATCCATCAGGAGATTCATTGCACAGTTGGCAGACAAGTGCCACCCGCTCACCCATTTACTACACAAAGACATAACATTCTGTAGGACCCTAGATCTGCATTGGATCAAAAACAAACATCCTTAGTATTGTTAGTAAACCAAAGCAAATAAAAGATCCCCTATAAGATTCATCTAATCACAAGAATGATGCCAAAGAAACAAACAAAACATAGAAAGACATCATTCTAATGATCAAACTAGCATCTTATAGTGGATTGGTGTCACATGTGCTAGTGACCCTTTCCCAATCCTTGATTGATAAGCTAGTGATGAAATTGCTATGGATATGGAGATGATAAATGGACAAGATAAGTTCTCAAAGAGAATGACCTTGCATCAAGTTGTGTAGATGATGGATTTGTGAAGAGATTGTGAAGGCTTTGATAAGAGATGAATCCTCTATTTTATAGATTTTCAAAATGCTAAGTGTTGAAGAGAGACCAATGTGGGACAAAGATCAAGCCAATAAGATAAGGCCACTTGTCAAATGGTGAGTGGTCAATGGATGTGCAAGATTTGGGAAGAGTGCCCAAGAGGGGGAAATTTTGAATTCAAATTTGCAATAAATTTTGAGAGGGGGACAAGAAAAAAGAGCAATAAATGCCATGTTTGACTTGTCATGTTGAGGGAAAATGAGGTTTTAATTAATCAATAAAATTGATTTATTGTGCAAGTGGCTAGATCTAGATAATGCAAGTGGGATGGGATTAGCATTAGATCAGGATTAGATGATGGTTATGCTGATTTAATGTTGATTAGATGATTTGACTTTCAAGACTTTGATAATTGATTTATTTAAATCAGAAAATGATGGAATATAATTTAAGATTTGATTTAAATGGATTTTTGATTTATTTAAAAGATTGATGATAATGCTTATTTGATTTTTAAATAAATAACCTTAGGCAATGAGGTTATTTAAATGAATGGATGAAGGTGATGAATGGATCTAATGCGACATCTAGTTCAGTTGATGAATGATCCTGATCAAATGCAGAATGTTAGTTTTGCATGTCTACATTTTGCCCCTCTTTGAAGCAATGTACTTGTTGCGTTGGTTCAAAGAATATTTCGGATGCCCCAGTGGAAAGAAGTACACTGGTACATTGCCCCCTCGAGAGATCGAGCGAAAAGATTCGATTTGAGGGTCGATCTCGCGATAAAGAGGTTCAAAATGGGTGGTTATGGATGACGATGCAAAGATGATTTCAAGATGCTTAGAATAACAAATCTATATTATTCTAAGCAACTTAAATGATGATATGATATGATGGATGAGATTGATGATGTGATATGTTGTGATTATGCAATGGATGATTTATGAGATGCTTAGACTAACAGATCTATATTATGATGATGATGCAAATGCAATGCATGTGAAATGATCGATGTTTCCTATTATGTATGATATGAATGATATGTGGTATGCAGTTTTGTGGATGCAGATGGATGGATGGATGCATGACAGATGCATGATGTTAGCGTGGAAATCAGATATGACAAGAGGATCCAACAAGTCCATGATTGGTCGAGACTTTATTAGAGATGATGATGATAGATGATGATGATGATTTGCTTATCAAGGGTTGGGATTTTCAAAGGGTCACTTACTTTATGTTTGATAACACGCCTAAATACGATGCATCAAGGTATAAAGGACCGGGATGGTTGTACTTAGTGTGATGGACTTTGACTCGACAAATAGATAGGAGTATTCTTGTTCACACGACATACGAAAACCTTGCTAGGATGCACTTTAGAAATCTCAAACATCTCGGACCAAAACACGGAAAGGTATAACCAATCAATGCAATAGTCAACAAGCTATCAAAGATCCTCCATACATATCTAACAAAGCAAGTATTCGCCAAGTTATTTTACAAGAACGTCCAACAAGCATACAGACAAAATAATGATCGTTGCCCCATTCCTATCTCTCTAAATCCTCGTTCGGATATCATCGAGGGTCCTTGGAATGTGCAATAAGATAAGTCAAAAGAAAAAGACCAAGCACACAAACAAGCTGATGTTCTTCAATACCGCTAACCAAAAGGGAATGTGTTTTTAAGGATAAGAACCGAAACTTATTGCCAAAAGATAATGCCCATTGTAGGAAGGATACATCCTAGGACATGTTAGTGGATGGCGGCACGTCATTTCGTTTATCCAAAATGTTCTTTCTGATAAAAAATGCCCCTTGTAGGAAGGATTCATCCTACAACATGATGTTATCAGATGATTGATATGGGACTGTTTGGATGATGGATTATCGACACAAAGACTTGACCAACTTGTTTACGTACTGACTTAGACTTGAGACTTGACGCTTTTGAGCTTTACTTTTAACCTGCTAGACTTGTTTCTAACTGTTTCACCAAAGGTTGAGGATGACGATCAGTTTATTATGAATGGTGTTCATTGCGGGTGCAAGCGAGATGAGACAGATGGATTTTTTTCAAATATTTTGATGTTTTTGACGTTTTGTAATGTTTTGAGGCTGTTTTTGGTATTTTTTCGAGTTTTTTACAAATGTTTTGATTTTCAGTTTTCCAATGTTTTTGGGATTTTCTGAGATTTTAACCGAGAGACTAACCTAAAGACCTATCCTAGGGGCCTCGGGGGCTGATCAACAGATTAGCCTTGCCCTCACGTTACACCGCCTAGAGACCACGTGAGTTCGGACGACTTGACCAATTACTGATGATGTTGTACATGATGAGATGTCTATTTATTATGACAGACTCCTATAGGATGACCTAAATAATGGGGGATGATAAAGATCAACCTTGCCTACGTTCAAGCTCGAGAGATGACGTGACAAGACGATCTTGTTTTGACCTTTTGAATGACTTTTTGACCTTTTTTGGATTTTGATATGTTTGAATGTTTTTGGATTTTCTGATTTTCTAATGTTTTTGGATTTTCGCATGATTTTGACGATTTGGATATGGATGTGTAATGATATCAGTGCTATGTTTGGGATTTTTTTGAAAACCAAGCTAAGGTTGATTGATCGAATCGATGGATTGATGATGATGATAATGATAACATTGTTGAGGATACACAACAATGCAAGGATTTGATTGGTCAGGATTGATGATGATAACATTGTTGAGGATGCACAACAATGCAAGGATAGTGTTAAGCAACACAATGATTAGGATGGATATCCCAAGATGATGGATTGATTGGATTCGATTGATCAGGATTGATGAAGCTTGATTTGGAACAAAAGATGTTTGAATGATGTGATGTGACGTTGACGTGCAAATTAGATGTGACTGATATCGATTGTTTGGATCGATGTTCAATGAATGATGAAGATTGATATGGAATGTCTTCTCATCAAAATATGCCATGGGCTAGTGACTCAGATTTTGGATTGCAGATGCTTGGCCAATTTGATTTCATGTTTTCCAATGTTCGGATCGCCACATAAGCTGGAGGATATAGACCAAGATTTATTCTCAAAGCAAGATGTATATATCTGCCCCCAATGTCTAGCAATGTATGGAATGCCATGGATAGATGTTTAGATAAGTGTATGGATGGATGGATACGCAAAGGATGCCAAGGATTATCTTGCGATAAGATAAGGTGTTCGGATAAAGAATGCTCATTGGATAATGCTTCATGGCTCAGATAATGCTGCATAGGATAGGACCCATGAAAACAACCCATGTCAAGATGTTTACCATAAGCAACTGTAAAGTGTGCCCCTAAACTTCATCAAGATCAAGATAACCGAGATGATGGATGCAAATATATGCAAATGGATTGGATCAATGGTTTATGGATGGATGGATTTATTATGGATGAGATGGATGGAATGCTCGATTTATTATGGATGGGATGAGATGCTTTCATCACCGGCGTAGATGCTCGATTCTACTCATGGCTTGCCAGGGTTTCTCATGTCTTGCCAAAGCGCCAGTAGTGGTTTTCACTAGAGGACGATTTTTATCTTTATATTTTCAATCCTTTTTCGATTTTTTTTGGATTTTTTTCTTTTTTTTTATTTTTCTAAAAGATTCATGTTGAACCACCTGGTGGTGTTGATGTAGATGCCCCTGTCATAATATGCCATCGGTATCTACTTGAAGAAGCTGCTTTGCCAAGATACGTGCACTTGAATACAATTTTTTGGATTTCTGATCTACTTCATTGATACTAGAGTTGACTTTGTCTCTGTGCACACATCGCGATAGATTGCCTTCTGAATCCTTATGATGAAGGGTTGTTGCCAATACACGGTCAATGTAAGAATTGGATATTATGCGTGGAGGCATGGATGGAGTGTGTTTAGGGATAAGAGATGGATTGGTTGATAGTTTGGAACCTTTGACTCTCCAAACTTGGGAAGATGAGCAATGATGGGTGGATACGAGAGTGTGTGTGGAATTAGGACCAACTTCGTGATACACTTTGTACGTTGCTTGAAAAGCTTGCTGTTTCTTTTGCAGACATCTTTGATGGATACTTTTCCCTCTTTTATTTTGCCCCATAGTTTCTTTGACTGATGGAGTTTGATAGGGATGATCTTTCTCTGTATTTTTTGGTATCCATGCGTATTTGATTTGTCCATTATGCTTCTTAGCTTCTTTTTCTTTGATAATGTTCTTCGTACTTTGATTCAAATCTTTCTTTCGAAGTTGGTCCCAATTCATGGATGGGGTGATGGGTGGATGAAGATTCATGGCATGGCTAGTTGTAGTATTGACACTAGTTTCATCATAAGGATTCTTCATGCTCCCTATGTTGACGTTTGCTTGAGATGAAGTTGCCCCCAATATGGTGGTAGTAGTAGCTTCATGCTTTGATTCTGCTCGTTTTGAGATATCTTGTTCAATAAACATGCTCTGACAAATGACCATTGTAGATGACATTGTTTCAATTCGCCGCTCTGCTAACTCTGGATGTTCTATCTGACTTGTCTCCTTGGGCGGATAATGATGGATATCTTTATTTATGATGTCCTCAATCTGAGTTTGGGACATATTTGATCCTGATGTTGACAACTCCATTTGATTGTAGGAGTTAAGAATCTACTCTTTTTGTGTAACACAATCTTGTTCTAGATGAAGATCATCTACGTGCCCATCTATAGAAAGCATCTCATGGGTAGATGGAGGAGAATGTGCTACATGGATATGATCATCTTGCATGGATAAAAGAGTGTTCATTAGATTATTGTAGTATCTTGAAGATACAAATTCTTGATCTTGATTAATTTTGGAGTTGCTTTCGACATGCTTTGGATCAAGTTCTTGACATGGGTCAGTTTCAAAGGATGGATTGCTTACAAAGGGTTCTTGGACGTCGTTATTAGACATGGGGAATGGCTCAATATCCTCAAGTGTCGAGTTTAGGGTTCTTTCAGAATCTGTAACCATGAGGTCAAAGGATGTCAACATGTCTTGGAAGGGACCATTACTAGACCTTGGTGAAAGATTTTGATCATGCTTTGGAATAAATTCTTGAGATATGTCATCCACCTCATAAGGCGATGTAGAGACATTTTCAACATGATCATAGGTCAATGGATCGTGCATTATGTCAATAGGATCAAATAACCCCAACACTCCTTGAAAGAGATCACTAAAAAGTGGCTCTTGATGTATGGTGAGTTGATCATCGGATTATGTAGATACATCCTCAATGTGTTCCTTGATGGAGAGGTTTTGATCATTGTTTTCGACAATTGCGATGGAGAGATTGTGAATGTCTTTGACCATAGCATCAAGTGATGTTGATATTTCTTGAATTGGCTTATTGTCGAGTTTTGTTGGTGGATTTTGATCGAGATTCAAAAGTGACTCTCGACATATGTCGATTTGATCATTGGATGAAGTAAACATGTGCTTAGTGATGGATTGATCTTGGTCCTTGTTTTCAATAGTTGTCATCTTTTGTGTTTGTGCTCGTGTTGGTTGGGTAGCTTGAGAGGCTTGGGCAACTTGAGAGGATTGTTTCACTTGTGTTGCTTGTTGCATGGCTAGATATTGTTGGAATCCCTTTTGAAAAGCAGCTTGTAATGTCGCGTCGTATTGGTTTGATGTGGTGGAAGTTGGTGGTGGTGGGGGTGGTGGTGGATTTAGAATCATGTTGGATGTAGTGACAAGTGTTTGAGATACGCTCGGAGCGATCATGGTAGTGAGAGGTTGAGATGTGATGGGTGTGATAGTGGTGTTTGGAATGATTGAAGGGATAGTGATGGTTGGAATGACCGAGGTGATAGGTCCTTGGGAGACCGTATTTCGATTTGGGATCAATGTTGTTGTTTGATTAGATACCATCCATTGGTGCGATATTGATGGTATATTCGAAGGATTTGACGTGATGGTTTGATTGACGTTAGGTGGATTGATTTGGGTGGATTGATTGGTGCTAGGTAAAGGGGGAAGCCCTAAACCAAGGAATGATGTAGGTAATGGTGGTGGAGATTTCCCTTGGCAATGCCTCAACTATTTTGGAAAGTTCCGCAATTTGATCTCGCCAAATTTGTTCTTGATTTTGATCTTGACTCACTTGAGATAGTTGATTTGGCTTTTGTTTAAGCGGATTTGGGATGCCTACTTGCGGTTTTTGAATGGGATTATGGGAAAATTGACTTTGGATAATGTTCTGATTTGGGATGATGTTCAGATTTGGCATGATAGGATGAACATTGTTGGTATTGGGAATCATTTTTCCAAAGTTTTCCGAGTTAGGATTCATGTTTCGAAAACTTGCACTTGGTACATCCACATTTGGCAAGTAGGGATTTGGTGGGATGATGTTGCTCGTTTGAAGACTCATGTATTGATTGTTTGGAGGATAGACTTGTAAGTTTGGACTTTGATTTAAATCTATCATGGGGAGGTGTGTTCCAAAATTCAGATTGGGAATACCCACACTTGTTGTACCATTGACATTTGTCGAAGGCAATGATGTTATGTATGGACTTTGATAATTGATAGGCATTGCAAGGCTTTGAAGATTCAACTGATTTGGATTACCCAAGATGTATGGATCAAGTTTATATTCCATGTTCTCCTTGTGTTTTGACCTTGTTACAAAAGTGACCTCTAAAGTTCTTAGGACCAATGATGATATGGAGGATGAATGGGGTGAATGATGAGAGTGTTGAATGTTTAGGGACTTTGGATCAATGCTAGACTTAGGGTTTGATTTTGAATGTTTGATTTGGATGATGAACTTGTAAACCCTAAGATGTTAAATGCTATCTTAGGATGAACTTGTTCAAAGAGGTGATAATTTAACTAAGTGTGCATGGAAGGATTCATCCAAACACACCTAACTAAACAAATGATTTTGATTTGGTTTAGGGATGTACCCAAGTCTAGGTAATGATGCTTTCAAAGCTCTAAAGTTTGTTTGTGGGATGATGTTGATAAATGTTTGAGGTGGATGAAGTGTTTGCTTTTGATCCTAAGAGACTTAGAGAGACTTTGTTTACTAGGCTAGGGCATTGAAGAACACACTTTTCTCTAAGAGCAATCAAAAGACCAATATGACCAAGAGATATCAAGCACATGTGTGGGGTCCAATTCGTTATCTTTGCTTAGTGTATTCTTTTTACCACAAACACACTCTTGATTAAAGTTTCAAACTAAGATGTCCAATGTCTTAATTTCTTTAAACTCCACAAGATATTTTATGTGGAAATTCAATGAACTTAAGGTAACGGTTTTCCTATTGTTTACTCAGGAAGACAAATTGAGGTATAATCCAATGCTTAGGAACCTCTACGGACGTGAATACGCAGGGAAAGCAGTAACATATGAATTGAGTCAATGATATTTGTCTTCAAGAGGGTTTGAAATTTTGAGAATCATGTTGAATGTTTGTTTACAAAATGTTTTCGAATACACACTGTGTTTTCAAACGAAGAACAATTACAAGCCCTATGGATGTGTAAGACAATATTTGTTGGATTCCCACTTGGACAAGTCCAGCTACGCTTATCTCTAGCGGATGGTTAGATGCTTGACCCCACTGGCTCCCTCCACTCATTAACATCAATCGGGGCAGCCAAGCATCAACACCCATGAAACTCCCATGGCATGCTTTCCATCTCTACTAGAAGACCATAAGAGTGTGGGGTGGCTTCAGAACGACCGTTCTTGCACCAACAAATAGATTAAGGATTTTGGAAAATTCTAGCACATGGGTTCTAGTAAGGACTTTCCGCTCGTGGAGATTGACCCATACGGCAAGAGTCCCCTTTCGGATCCATCTGTCGGAGCCAACCGATGATTATGGCTTAACCAAAACCCTCATTTATATCCCGGCTGGAAATACTCTTGGCTTTAGAGTGTTACCGGTTGAGTCATCCCTTGGGTGAGTACTTTTCCCCAAGGCAGGCCCTCTAAGATAAACAAAAGCAAGCAAAGACACAATCCATAACTCGATCGATCTTTGATGGCACAAAGAAAGAGAATGTACGCGAAAATGCCCCTACTCACACTCGCACAAGATGTTCAATTTTTAAGCCCAAATTGAAGTGTTTCAAAGCAATAAAATGTATTTTGAGTGTTTCTCTTGCACCCTAGATCGCACGAAGCGCAAGGGGAGAGGATACGTACTCAAAAGACAAAATCACACAATTCAAACACTTGTTCATTTTATAGCCTTCAAAACAATTATGAGTTCGTTTTAAGCACCAATATGAAGTGTGAAATTGCTTTGTTCAATTTTAGTCCAAAATCAAAAAGCTAGTAAGTTTGTAAGGTTGAATTTTATCCTTTTGCAACGAAAAAATTGAAGTGTTCCCTTTTAAATCTAAATGAAAATTTGTATCCTAAGGGCAAAAAGATGACAATTTCGTGAAATAGTGTTTAAGAAAACACTATAGTGTTAAGAAACACTTTAATTTTTCAATCTCTCCCCTTCATGCTGCATCATTGTTTGTTCGCCTTTGTTATTCTCCTTCTTCATTTCACCTTCGCTCTCATTGTTTGTACCTATTCCATAAATAAAAGTTAGGCATGTATGGTAAAATGATAATAGTATATACAAGAAATGCCAACTATTTTGAAGAAATCTTTTTAAAAGAAGGGTAAGACAAAATTGGCTTTTGATAAGGGATTTTGAATAATAGATGCCAAAATGTATTCTCAGCTTACCCCCTAGCTTCAAAAAGGAATAATTGATTTGAAAATCTTATCAACCCAGCATCAATCCTAGACTTTCTATAAAAAAAAAAAAAAAATTCCTTTTCTTAACAACCAACTTGCAATATTAAGAACGCGTTATGTCAAACTTAGACCCTATCTTTATGAAAAGACATCACAATAATTGCCGTTAGCTTGAAGGCAAGTTTAGGTTGCTTCCCATAGCAACCATAATCACAACACTTTAATGACAGAAACATGTGATTGGACGTGGTCTGCGTAGAATTTTCTCCTCATTGGCGCGCAACAGCTTCTTGATACGCTGGAGTAAGTCACATCAACCGCTTCATGGCATTTCACAGCAGACAAACACTATTACGCAGGTGCAGGGATTAGTTCTTTGGCCTTCTATGTGTTCTTTCTTCCTGTGCAAAAAGAAGGGGAGCTTTGGAACCGAGTACAGACGTCCAGCAAAGCTTGATCGATGGTGGGAGTTTAAATAGCAATGCTACTTGTAATTGGAACCATTACGCCCTATTCTTTACATCTGCATCACATTGTCATTGTCATAGACATTGTCAAACTGTGGCTCATATACAGCAAGATAAATGGGGTTAATTTAAAAAGAAATAATCATGTTCCCAATAAACGTGTGCTGCCACCATATATTCTTAGACAAGATTGATGCGATTGAAGTCTGATGAGAATTAATGAGGGAATGGACTTCCAACAATCAACCACCCACCGCTCCTGTCAACAATAAACGACAGCCTTCAATTTGTCTTCATCGATGCAGATTGGCGCGCGGTTCATTTATCTGAAGCATAACACATCTCCTGCAAGAGTAAAGATTGTCCTTTGGGGAAGGTTAGGTGACAACGCCTTCTGCAGGAATGGAAAAAGTCGTTTGAAAGGCACCCAAAGTGAATGCGCGTGTCAGGTGTAAAGACAAATTTCGTAGCATTTCTCAATTTTTTATGAGAATCAATACCCTACAGAAAAGTTAATATCATTCAAATCTCATCGTATCAAAACGCCACCTGCAACACATTGGTATATATCATTTAACAAAATCAAGAAACATTTAAAAGGCAGATAAGGATTATGTCAGACTTATTACAGCATAGTAAAGACCCAGCGTAGTTGAAACATCAAGAAGAATAGATGTAAAGTCAACTGAAAATATATGAACATAAGAGAATAGGCTGTGGTATTTAATACCATAATTTGCGGATTGACCTAACCAGGGAAAATTAAGTAGAAACAGATCTAGACAATGAATATCACATCTTCCCAAAACGCAGAAGGTTAAATCATAGGCTGCCAGGCGCACATGCATTGAATCGGCATTGAAGAGATCAAATGTGTTTACATTTCAGCATAGCAGATATATTGCTGGGAATCATCCTACATGGCAACTGAAACTCTCCATACTGAGCGATGATGGCATGACAACGTTACCAAACTTTTAATCAACAATAAAAGCAATATTCATTGTCCCTGTAAAGGGCGTTTTAGAGTGCTCCTTGGCGCGAACCAACAGTTGTATCCAATACAAATGACACAGTAACAACATATACCTATGTTTCCAATACACTACATGCAGTCGAGTAACTCATAACAACTTCAACCTCAGCTGGTCAACATTAATGACATGATACATTGGGACAAGGGTGACAAATCTGGAGGAGCATAAATCATGGGTATCTGTAATATTCTGAAAGCATTGGCAATAAATACTAAGAAGAGCCTAATATACAGTGAGTAAAGAGGAGCTTAACAGTATGAAAGACAATATAATACTGTCATCATCGATCTGGTTCATGAAGATAGAATAAATGCGAAGGAAGAAGGAAAGCTTTGACACTCATGGAATTAACAGCAGTAGATTCAAATCTCAGTCTTTGGCAGTGACCCTTTCGTGAGATATTTCTGGCCCATTGTCAATATTGATGGGCCTCTTCCATCTGCTATCAACAAATGTAGATATTGTATTGGTGGCTGATGTTGACAAACAAAAACTCTTGCACTGAGAACTGTTAAGTAAAAGTCAAGCATGCAGACAACATAAATAATGCATGTTGAAATCTTGGAAAATAAAAGGACCAATAAAGCCTGTGCTGTGTAGATTATTCAAATGCAAACACCAGTGCGATACAAGATCCAGAAGCTGGCTGCATTGAAATTATTAACGAAACCCAAATGTCAATAACCACAATACAAACAGATTTAAATTTCAATCGAATGCCACCCAAGGTTCGCCCTCCTTCTAGCGCCAATTTGTAGGACCCTAGATCTGCATTGGATAAAAAACAAACATCCTTAGTATTGTTAGTAAACCAAAGAAAATAAAAGATCCCCTATAAGATTCATCTAATCACAAGAATGATGCCAAAGAAACAAACAAAACATAGAAAGACATCATTCTAATGATCAAACTAGCATCTTATAGTGGATTGGTGTCACATGTGCTAGTGACCCTTTCCCAATCCTTGATTGATAAGCTAGTGATGAAATTGCTATGGATATGGAGATGATAAATGGACAAGATAAGTTCTCAAAGAGAATGACCTTGCATCAAGTTGTGTAGATGATGGATTTGTGAAGAGATTGTGAAGGCTTTGATAAGAGATGAATCCTCTATTTTATAGATTTTCAAAATGCTAAGTGTTGAAGAGAGACCAATGTGGGACAAAGATCAAGCCAATAAGATAAGGCCACTTGTCAAATGGTGAGTGGTCAATGGATGTGCAAGATTTGGGAAGAGTGCCCAAGAGGGGGAAATTTTGAATTCAAATTTGCAATAAATTTTGAGAGGGGGACAAGAAAAAAGAGCAATAAATGCCATGTTTGACTTGTCATGTTGAGGGAAAATGAGGTTTTAATAAATCAATAAAATTGATTTATTGTGCAAGTGGCTAGATCTAGATAATGCAAGTGGGATGGGATTAGCATTAGATCAGGATTAGATGATGGTTATGCTGATTTAATGCTGATTAGATGATTTGACTTTCAAGACTTTGATAATTGATTTATTTAAATCAGAAAATGATGGAATATAATTTAAGATTTGATTTAAATGGATTTTTGATTTATTTAAAAGATTGATGATAATGCTTATTTGATTTTTAAATAAATAACCTTAGGCAATGAGGTTATTTAAATGAATGGATGAAGGTGATGAATGGATCTAATGCGACATCTAGTTCAGTTGATGAATGATCCTGATCAAATGCAGAATGTTAGTTTTGCATGTCTACACATTCAAATGGGATGGAAGATGTGATCAAGCATTCCAACAAGTAAAGGATTACTTACTCACTCATCCAGTACTAATGCCACCAATCTAAGATAAGGGAATGAGCCTATATGTTTCTAAAACACCGAAAGAATTAGTAGCTCTCTTAGCACAACTAGATGATAATAACAAGAAAAGAGCGATCTATCATATTAGTCAAACATTGGTGGGCTATGAATTGAATTATTCACCCACAAAAATAGTGTGTCTATCTATCATCTTTGTAGAATAGAAGTTGAGACACTACATCTTAAACAAACAAGTAAAGTTGATATCCAAAGTAGATCCCCTAAAATATCTATTAGCGAAAGCAATAGGGAGGATCACTAAGTGGGTAGTGATACTTAGCAAGTTTGACATTGAGTACATTGATAGAAAAGATATCAAAGGAAAAATCATAGCAAATCAATTGGTAGATGCACTAATGGAAGATCATCAACCTCTAACAATAGAATTTCTAGATGAACATATACTACTAATAGACTAGTCTAGCCATTGGACCTTGTACTTTGACGGGTCCCACACTCAACACGGATCAGGAGAGGGTATCTTATTTCTCACACCACATGGAGATAGTATACCTAAGGCTTACATGATTTCTTTTCCATGTACCAATAACATCTTTGAATATGAAGCACTAATCACAAGACTGAAGATGGCCATAGAATGGAGGATAAAGGAACTACAGGTTTATGGAGACTCCCAACTAGCCATCAAGAAAGTAAATGATGAATATCAAACAAAGGATGACAAGCTAATGCCATATAAAAGAATGGTTGATAGTTTCAAATGGTACTTTGTCGTCATCACCTTTGAACAGGTTCCTAGGATTGAAACAACAGAGCAGTTGATGCTATGGCGATGATAGGTTCACTTCTTGACATTTTCAAAAACATTTCTAAATATGAACTCCTTGTGGAGCAACTTTGTATCCCAATATTTGATATCCCATAATCATAATTGGTTTTTTTTGTTGGTCCTAACTCACCATAGTACCAAGATACGCTTGACTATATCCAGCATGGTATCATACCTCCTGACTTAACAATGAACCAAAAGAAAACCATTGCCTATAGAACATCTTGATTGACATCTTAGGAGATACCTTATATAGACGAAGTCTAGACAAAACATTACTTCGATATCTTAATGTGAAAGAAGCGCAAACCATTTTACAAGAAGTGCACGAAGGTATTTGTGGGTCTCATGCCAATGGACCTAATCTAGTACAAAAATTGCTCAGAATAGGGTATTATTGGCCCTAAATGGAGTAGGAGACTATTCATTTCTCAAAGAGATTTTGCCAATGTCAACAACATAGTGATCTTGTTCACACACTAGCACGGGAACTGAGACCTATAACAATGCCATGGCCTTTCTCACTATGGGGATTATACTTGATAGGTAAGATCTCTCTTGCTTCATCCAATGGGCCTAAGTTCATTATCACCACAATTGAATACTTCACAAAGTGGATAGAAGAAATTCCATTAACTTACATCACAGGAAAATAGATATCCAATTTTATCTTGAATTATCTCATCTGTCGATATGGAATTCCCCAAACCATCATAATGGATAACGAAACCCCATTCAAAAACCAAGATGTTCGTGAGCTTTGTTCCAATTTTTCTATCCAACACCAATTCTCAATGCCCTAATATCCCCAAGGAAATGGTCAAGCTAAAGCGTCTAATAAAACCATCCTAAAAATATTGAAAAAGACTGTTAATAATGTCGATCATGATTGGAATTTACAACTAAACCCAGCCATATGGGCTTGTAGACACCTAAAAATGACCTAGGCCTGCAAGCTTCATTTTTACCACTTTCATCCTAGCATAATTATGACATTTAATTATGTCCTTGGTCCACATTCAGCTATTGATTAAATAATTCATAATTATTTAATTAATTCATGTCCTTTTATTCTTCATGATTATTAAATAAATAAATTTTATTTATTTATTAAATACGTCACTAATTGTCTAAGTCTCCCTCTAATTAAATGAATTTCTAAATTTGTTTAATTATCTTTATTCATTAATTCTTCCTGATTATTAAATAAATGAATTACATTTATTTATTTAATATGTCACTAACTGTCATAATTAAATGAATTTAGTAATTTATTTAATTATTAGTCTTATCTGCTAAATTAAATAATTAAATTTAATTATTTAATTACCAAAATTAATTATTCCTCTCATTTTAAATAAATTAAATTATTTAAAATGTCATCTCATTCTTAACTATCAACTCATTTTGGTAAATAATCCGAAAATTGATTATTTATTATTTCACAAAATTCACATTTGGAATTAATTTAATTCCAAATTGGTAACTTTCCTCCAGAAGTCAGATGATCAGGCAAGTTCTTGACCCTTCCAAAACTAATCTTTAGTCTGGTCTTTATCTTCTTCATTTTCGAAAATCTTTATTTTCGAATTAATTTCCTCATTTATTCTCCACCGCCGATTCGATTCTCTGAGATGGCATCTCGACCGCTCGATTAATGACTTTGCCCTAACCCTAATTAGGGATTCTCATATTTAATCTGGACCTCTCATTTTAGGTCGTAGTCAGAAGTTAATCTCATCCATCTAGTCAAAATGGCATTTTCTATAAAATTCCATTTTCCTCTCACTTTTTGATTACACACCGACATATTACATAGATCCATTTCATGCACTTTCACACTTACACACTTAGACTTCTCATTGCAATTATTGTCTTTATTTGATCAAGTCTTAGCATGTTTAGGCATTGGCAATCATAGTCATAGGCATAGGCATAGGCATTAGATTTTCTAAAAATCCTTCAAAGCTTGGTGTAGGACATAGACATCTATCTGCAGATTGCTCGCACGACGAATCTGAGGGCAAAACATCAACCAGCAAGCAAGAAGGTGTTACAAAAATCAATCATGGAAGGCTACACAGTTTATAGGTATAATCGTTCCTGGTTTTTACTTCCTTTGTGTTTTGTAATTACTTTGGGTTTTAGTCTTTATTGATTTACTGCTAACCTTGAATCAAACCTAAAAGAAATCCATAGTTACATTGGTGAACCCGACTCTATTTTTCTTGTTATTTCCGTATGGTTTTCATGTGTTTTTTTTTTTTTTTGCAGGTACAGGTATGGAGCGACGCAACTATTTTTTTTAAATCGTGATGCATCAGATGCGTCGCGACGCATTCGAAGACCCCAAAACTGCAATCACTCTGTCGTGATGCAATCGTGCTCGAGAAAGCTGTAGTTGAATTATCGATCCGCATTTGATACACAGAGCGATGCAATCGCTCTGTCGTGACACATTCGTCTGGTAAAGTTTTCTGGTGATTTACATTCAGTTTTTTTTGGGTCTTTTGTGTTCTTTTTATTCTGGTTATTTCCTGCATTCTGCCTAGAATAGGTTTTCTGTTACTAATCAAGATTTGCAGCTTTTTGGCGGTTACTTTTCGAGGGTCGAAGACAAACATTAAAACTACTAACGTGTGGTCTCACAGGTTTGATCGTCGAAGACTGAACATCAAAACAATGTGCCTGCATTTTTATTAGTATAATACACATTTCATTTTGGTGCATTTAAAACGAACCTATGTTTTATTATGTCTGAATGTGTTTGCAAAACGGTAGGTGAGTATGCTCTCACCTTGTGAAAACTCAGTGATCAAAAAACTAGACCCGTTTTTATCTATTTTTAACCCCACGACTTAGTATATTGGAGTATCCTCTCCCCTTGCGCTTTTGGGCAATCTTGGGTGTAAGAGAAACGGTTACTAACTCTAGAAATTGGGCCTACCTGGGGATTTCATCACCCCAACGCGACTCAAACTGAAAACGGAGCTAAAGCCAAGCTACCCCCAACTGGTATATAAATGTGAATCTTAAGGGAAAACCTAAGATTACGAGTGTGGATGTGTCATACAGACAGAGTAGTAGTCCCTTAAACCCCGTTGAGCTTAACCTCTTCAGGTTGGGGTGCCACCTAATTGGTGATTAATCTCTTGCCCCATGTATGGCCACTCGAACGGGGGTCCCGAACTAAAAACCTTTGTGTAGTAAGCCAAAAACCTTCTATTTGCTAGCGCAGCACCGGTTGGTGTGAAGGCATCCACACTTTCACAGTTTGTAGTAGAGGTGATCAACCTACCATGGGAGTTTCATGGGGGTTGGAAGCTTGGTTGGCCTGAGAAGAGAGCACACTATAAGGGGGAGCCCATGTAGCCAAGCTTATGAATTCACACGCTACAGATATACGGTTAGGGAAACCCGCGTGGAATCTAGTGAATATTGTCCTGGCCTAACCTAGGATTGTGCTTATCTGATGTGCACTTGCTTACATTCAAAACACTGTGCTTGTCAAGTTCTTTTTGGATTCATCACATTTACAGTTCTAAATAAAATAGTCAATATCAGATAGAACAAATTTTCCATCAAAACGATAATAAACTCATTTTTCAAAAACTGTGTCGCATTCGATAAATCGCATTCAATTTTCTGAGTTGCAATCACTCTGTTAAACTACATTCAAAATTTCAAACACCGCATATGCAGGCGTCGCGACGCAGTTGACTCTTATAGAGTCACATCTACTAAACCGAGTCGCATTTGTCAGTTCCTGAGTCGCATTCACCAAAACTGAGTCGCATTCGCACAACCGTGACGCAATTGAAACCTCAAATGACACATTCACCTGTCACAATTAAAAACTTCATACAAAGTCAAATATGAAGTCTTCATCTTGTCAATCATTTGTCAAACACTGTTTCTAAGGAGACTCTGTCAGAAACCAATTTTGAAATTGCTCAAATTTTTGACTATTAGTTTGTATTTTTGACCATAGGGTTCATCCTTCATTCTTGTTAGTTGCATACATTAGGCATTAGGTTGTGCTTAGGTTTATATCTTGCATACTTAAGATTAGGAAAATCTCAGTACAATTTGCAACGTCATTGCTTTCGAAATTAGGCTCTCTTGGACTAAGTTATCAAATCCCTTTTTTAGTCATTGTCCTCTTTTGTGAGATTTTCCAACTCAAAAGTCTAGTTAGGAAAAATCACTAGTCATTTAGACCTTGTCATCTTGTCATTTTCAACAAAGTCCTCTAGTAACTAAAATTGAAAACAAAGATTGAGCTTAGAAGTGCTTAGGTACCCTTGTCTTAAATTGCATTATAAGTCTAGACATTGCATATTCTATTCCCAAAAATCCAAAAACATTAGTCATCCTAGTCGTCATTTTGAACTTGGACCTTGAATAGTGTCATCATTGCATTTAGTTATCATTTTCATTTGAGCAATCTCATTTATGGTGGAAACTAGACTCCAAAAACAACAACGACAAATGGAAAACTTTCGACAAGACCCCACTCCCACTGTTAACAATCCCACATACGACCCAAATTGGACTTTCGACGATCCATTTGGCAATACAAACAATCAACCTCTCATGACAACACCACCTTCATCAAACTGCCCATTTGAACCATTCTTGCGAAAATATGAATACGGTCAAATACTTGAGGAAAACCTAGAGATAGCGGCACAAGATCCAAAGGCCTCTCAATTTGTCGAACAAATGGTCCTATATGACAGAGACAGATACTTAGCCATACTCTTGAGTCAAGGAGCTAAGTTACCACAAGGATTCGACATTGACACGTTAAAACCAACATCTCCCGACCCTAATGTCCACAATGCACATAACATGTCAAATAGTGGTCAACCCCCAAACACTACAAGCAATACTTTCTTTGACACCACAATGACAGTGCATGCTACCTCCAACATCCCAAACACCTCCAATACAATAAATACTACATCCATTGGAGGATCACAATCGGCCACAATGCCCACCGCATCCACGATACTGTCACAATCGGCTGGAACCACTCTTGGCTCCTCGGCAATGTGGGCAAATTATTCAAACCCTCTATATACCATGATAGTAAATGCGACGGGGGCATCATCAAGTCACAACAATCCCCCCTTAACAGCTACATCTACTACCATGAGCACACCTTCGACATATCCGCTCATTGGTGTTTCACAAAATCCTTTGGGAGGAGGCAAACGACGTATCTTTATCCAAGGACAACAACAAAACATTAACACGACAACACAGTCACATGTCATTGCCTCCCAAGGTACAAATACAAACATTCCTCTTGTGCAAACCCAACAATTCGCATAAGGTGGCCAAATAACACAACCCATGGCATCACTAACACATCATAACGTTCATGGTCATCATATCCCCCAGGTAACGATGCACATGGTCGGGGGACACATCCCAACCTACTCATCTCACGTTCATACTCACCAACATGCACCCAATCCTAACTTTCAATATCAACAACACGCCAATCTGCACACATCATACATGTCACAACAATCCATACCACCACAATACACCAATATTCACGCACAACATTTGAATGGGAACCTATGGTGTACCAAGCAATACAATGTACGGAAACACAAATGACCCTGTTATGGATGCCTTCCAAACAAGATTGATGGGTCTAGAAAAAACTATCCAAAACATATACATTTTAGGCAAGAAATCAGAAATATCATATGATTTAAATGTATACCCATTCGACATGAGCTTATACATGCCTCCATTTCTGCCGGGATATGTGTCACCCAACTTCACAAAATACAGAGGTAAGACAAACCCCATTGAACATGTTCGCAAATTTGCAACCAATTGTATGGACATCGCCTATGAACAAACATACTTGATGACACTTTTTTCTAAAAGTCTGGCGGTCCTGCCCTTGAATGGTTTTCCACTCAAAAGGATATCCAGACATGGGATGAGCTTAATGAAAAATTCATAAAAAATTATGCATACAACATCGACATGGATACCTCTACCACTAGCTTGTGCACTCTCATGCAAGAGGATGCTGGTGAGAAATTTATCCCATTCTTTCAAAAATGGAAAAGCCTCGCTAGTCGATGTCACATTGACATCCCCAAAAGGGAAAAAGTCGACATGTTTGTCCAAACACTTCTGGGGCCCCTAAAATATGCATTGCAAGTACATTGCTGCACAAAATTCATGGAATTAGTCGAAAAAGGGGTCCAGATTGAGAAATCCCTTATCGCAAAGGGAGAACTAAGATACGAACCCAAAAACGCAAATGCATACTTCCCGCCAACAAGAATAAATACTGGGTAAAAAATAAGCACGTTACAAATGACGGTGTTGTTGACACCAAAACTGCAAACATTGTGGGTCCTGTACTGGCCCTAAAAGGGGTCCAACAACAACACAAACCAACAATGACATCAACACCCCCTATTAATGTCCCTTCAAACAATCAGAACGGTCAAAATAACCAGGGACATTACCGTCAGACGAGACAATTTCCTAAGGGTCGCACATACACCTCTTTAGGTGAACCCATTGAAGAAGTCCTTAAGAAATGCCTCCAGAATGGGTTCATCACACTCCAAGAACCAAAACCGTATGACCTAGGACAATTCAAACCAGCATGGTGGAATGATAATGCATTTTGCGAGTACCATCGAGCAAAAGGACATACAACCTCTAACTATCGACAATTGAAAAACCTAATACAAGATCTTATTGAAAGTTGCGTCATTGAAGTAGGTGGATCACAATTCGCCTCCAATTCAAATCATACTATCCATAAGAATCCATTGTAGGACCATGGTTCTCATAAGGCTTCCACTTCAGGTCCACAGATGAACAATAATCAAGCTAACTTCGCCTGAGTCAAGTACGACTATTCTGGTGGACCAATTATAAACAATGTCCGAACTGACGACGAATACATCAATACCATTACGGTCAAGAGAGCACCCCAATGTAATGCTACTACTCAAAGTGGAAAGGTCACTATAGCTGGTCCACCTCCCACTAGACAAGCCAAAATCACCATACCTGGCCCATCTACTAAACAGTCAAAACCTGTCCCGACCACAAAGCAGTGGCAACCCAAAAGTCAGTTCAACCTTATCGACCAGCTAGGAAAGACTCCCCCCCAAATCTCTATACTTGAGCTGCTTCATAAATCTCCCGCGCACAAAGATATCCTAGATAAAACCTTGCTAGAGTCATCGGTCCCGAAGGAAATTGATGTCAATCAATTTGAAACCATGGTGGGATACCTCACTATGCCTCACCACGTCACCTTCTCGGATCAAGACTACTCATCACCTAAAACCAACCACAATGATGCATTGCACATAGAAAATTTTGTCCACAAGCATAGAGTCAAACGGGTTTTAGTAGATGGCGGAGCAGGATTGAACATATGCTCCCTTAAACTGGTTAAGGCTCTAGGATTCTCTAATGCATGCATAGACCCGACAAAGGGTATAGTGATCAAAGCATATGACGACGAAGAACGCTCTTCACATGGCGTTATCTCTCTCCCTATCAGAGTGGGACTAGTCATTGTGGACACAACCTGCTAGGTCCTAGATTTGGAACTACCATATAACATCTTGCTTGGTCGTCCATGGATTCATGCCTTAAAAGTCATTCCGTCCACATATCACCAATGCCTAAAGTTTCCATTTGACGGCACGGAAATAACCATATATGGAGACCCCGACCCCTTCCAATATTGTACCAACCTAAGGGGTATTTCTGAAAACTGAGTGCCTATTAACCGAGAAGCACTTGGCTCCTCGTCATCCAAATACATTGGCCCATCCACTCACATCATTTTCCACATCCGCTCCATCCACGTCTTCCGCCACACCATCACCCCCCGCAAACCCTAAGGCTGAATCCACTATCAAAATCCAGGACCTCGGCTACGGAGAGTTCAAACTACATACAACATACAACATAACAACAATACCCAAGTCTCCAAAGATATATGGTCGGCCATGTTTCAGAATGAAACCCAGGGAAACTTTCAAAGTTCCACCGAAAACAGTTTTTATCAAGTGGGGAGACATGAGTAATGAAGACCTTACTAATATCGTAGGATGGATCTATAAGGATACTGTCACACTACCCCCATTACCAGTTCAAAAATATGGCAAGGGTTATGACAAATGAAAGCTAAAGGCTACGATGGTACTAGTGGCCTAGCAAGAAATAAAACTGGCTGAAGGGAACCCATAGAACCTTTCCAAATTCCAAAGTATCTTGGATTAGGGTTTGGATCGCCCGACAATGACGATCGATGTACCATTGGAATTTCAAGTGAGCGAGTACATGTTTCGAAAAGTGTCGAGACCACTAAGGAAACCCTCACCGAAACTAACTCCCAAGAGTGGGAATTTGGCTCAGAATGATCCCTAAGTGACTATTGTCTTGATGATTTGTTTGTCGAACCAGGGGAACTGACCTCTGAACAAAGATTTTGGAAAACATTTAAAATTGAACAGGCACCAAATAGTCAAAGTCCCATTACCACTTCCAATGACATACAACACCCATCATCTGAACCCCTTCAGTCCAATCCATCTGAAGTATCAGACCACACTGACAACCAGGACTCTAAGGCCTTCACCCCTTATTTTGACAACGAATATGACACTAGTGAAGGGGAATATTGGATAGAGTCTGATGTAGAGTTGGATGATGATAATCTCATCTACAACATCACTTAATTAGTCTGCATGCTTTCTGCATCCTCGCCTCAAATCACCAACATTGACAATGGCATTTCCTTAGTTTACCCTGAGCTAGTCAATTGGGACCAACAAGGCCCACCAGTCCTGGACACATTCCAGAATGATGAGGCAATTGCAGATTTTATGGGATTACGTGAAGGCATACCTAGTGGGGACCACAAGTTAGGATTTTCCATTGATTTAGACTGCACGACATACTTCGGCGAGACTGCTCTGTCCTCTAGTCGCAAAAGTAAAAATAAAAATAAAATAAAAAATGAAACGTCTCTAGGTGAAAATTGAAAGGCACCTTTTGACAATAAAATATTGAAAACAAAGGACGTATATGTGGGTGAAAACCTCTCTGAGGCACCCAAAGATGGAGGACTGGACTTTCTTCCCCTGCAACAAGAGAAGTCAGCTATGCTTATCGAAGACACAATAGAGCACAACATAGCAACTACAGAAGATCCCAAAATGGCCCTCTTTGCTGCATCATTGACTGAAGAGGAGAGATCATAATTTCATAAATTCTTCGCAGAACGTAAAATAAACTTCGCATGGTCCTATGCTGACATGCCAGGATTGGACCCAGAACTGGTTCTGCACCATCTGCCACTACTACCTAATGCCAAACCAGTCAAGTAGAAGTTACGCAAAATGCACCCTCAAGTTGCTCTATTGGTTAAAGTTGAGTTAAAGAAATTGTTAGATGTTGGATTCATACGATCTATTGACTACGCTGAATGGATTTCTAACCTGGTGCTAGTAACAAATCCAAATGGGTTGATCTGCGTCTGTACAGATTTTCGAGACCTAAATAAAGCATGCCCAAAGGATGACTTTCCTTTACCAAACATTGACATCATAGTTGACCTCATAGCAGGATATGAGATGCTATCCCTCATGGATGGTTTCTCTAGCTATAATCAGATTCACATTGCTCCTGAAGACCAGCACAAAACGGCATTTACTTTCCCATGGGGTACATACTATTGGAATGTCATGCCATTCAGTCTAAAAAATGCAGGTGCCACATATCAAAGGGCTATGACCACGATCTTCCATGACATGATGCACAAAATAATGGAAGATTACGTAGATGACCTGTTGGCCAGATCAGTAACCAGGAAAGATCATTTGAAGGTGCTAGACACAATTTTTAAGAGACTTGAAGAGTACAAAGTTTGACTAAATCCTAAGAAATGTGTCTTCGGTGTCACATCGGGTAAACTCTTGGGATACATAGTTTCCCGAAGAGGCATTGAGGTCGATCCAGCAAAGGTCAAAGCCATCATAGACATGCCTCCGCCTAGAGGAATCAGTGAACTCAGAACTCTACAAGGCAGGGTACAATCTATTCGGCATTTCATAGCCCAATTGGCAGACAAGTGTCACCCATTCCAATATCTGTTGCATAAGGGTATCCCCTTTGTATGGACAGATAAATCTCAAGAAGCCTTTCAGCAAATCAAAGATTACCTACTGTCAACGCCAGTCCTCATACCTCCCATTCATGGAAAGCCATTGATCCTATACATCTCGACAACTAGTTCAGCACTGGGGGCATTACTAGCACAAAATGACCAAGAAGAAAAAGAAAGAGCTATTTATTACATCAGTCAGACATTGGTCGGGTATGAACTGAACTACACACCAATTGAACGAGCTTGCCTAGCCGTGGTCTTTGTAGCACAAAATCTAAGACATTATATGTTGAGTCTTCAGACACAACTAGTGGCAAAGATCGACCCACTCAAATATTTGTTAAGTCAAGCAGCATTAACAGGACCTCTGGAAAAATGGGTCATGATTCTGAGCGAATATGACATTCAGTATGTCGAAAGAAAGGCTATAAAAGGACAAGCCATAGCAGACTAGCTGGCAGACGCACCTTTGCAGAGTGATCACCCGTTAGTGGCAGATTTTCCAAACGAGTTGATATTTCATACAGAACCTAAGGCACCTTGGCGACTCTACTTTGACGAATCACACACAAATCATGGCTCAGGGGCAGGAATCCTATTCATCACCCCGCAAGGAGACTCCATTCCTAAGTCTTTCTATATTGCCTTCCCATGCACAAACAATGTGGCAGAATATGAGGCATTAGTTACAAGACTAAGAATGGCAATAAAATGGAAGATTAGAGCACTACATGTCTACGGGGATTCTCAACTTGTCATCAACTAAGTTAATGATGACTATGATACAAAATATGAGAAGTTGATGCCCTACAAATGGATGGTTGACAGTTTCCAAAAATACTTTCATATGGTAACCTTTGAACAAGTTATGAGAGCACAGAACAAAGCGGCAGATGCTATGGCTACAATAGGCTCTCTCCTTGACATACCAAGCAATTTTCCTCAGTTGCAATTTCTAATAGAGCAATTGTTGGTTCCTTCCTATGACATTCTGGAGTCAGAGATGGTTTGTGAACTTGTTGGTCTTGACTCTCCCTGGTATCAGGATATTTATGACTACCTAAAATCTCAAACCCTTCCACCGAACCTGTCTAATAACCAAAGGAAGTCCTTCATCCGAAAATCTGCAAGGTATGCCATCATCAATGACACTCTTTACCACCATAGCTTTGATGACACCCTCCTTAGATTTCTCGACACCAACAAAGCACATACGACCTTACACAAGGTGCACGACATTATATGCGGATCTCATTCGAGTGGTCCTACTCTAGCCATGAAAGTAACGAGACTTGGGTATTATTGGCTGACCATTGAAAATGATGCATTATAATATGTCAGGACTTGTCGCAAATGTCAGATTCACAGTGATTTGATCCATGCTCCAGCACAGGAACTTCAGCTGATCACTTCTCCTTGGCCCTTCGCTTAATGGGGACTCGACCTCGTGGGTAAGATTCATCCAACCTCGTCCAATGGCCAAAAATTTATCATCACCACCATTGAATATTTTACGAAGTGGATCGAATCCATCCCTTTGACATACATAACCGGCAAGCAAATATCCAAATTCATTCTTAACTACATTATTTGCAGGTATGGCCTTCCGCAGTCCATCATCACTGACAACGAATGCCCGTTTAAAAACCAAGACATTCGTAAGTTATGTGAGAGATTTCACATCCAACACCATTGTTCATCTCCGTACTACCCATAAGGAAATGGTCAAGTTGAGGCGTCAAATAAAACCATTGTCAAAATCCTCAAAAAGACTGTCAATGACACTGGTCGTGACTGGCACATACAACTCAATCCTGCTTTGTGGGCTTACCGAACTAGCATTCGTACACCCACAAGAGCCACTCCATTTTCCCTAGTCTTTGGTGTTGAGGCCATCTTGCCCATTGAGGTTGAAATTCCTTCGTTACGAGTCTCCCTAAAGGGTTTAACTGATGAAGAAGAGTACAGACAATCATACTTGCATGAGCTGGAAATGCTAGAATAAAGAAGGAAAAATTCACTGAACCATCTTCAAGCATGTCAAAATCGTCTTTGTCACAGCTACAATAAGAAGGTTATGGTCAGGAAATTTGACATTGGCCACCTAGTTCTCATGCAGAACCCCAAGAACCAAGCTGACAGAGAAAAGCCAGGAAAGTTTGAACCAAACTGGTTGGGTCCCTACATTATCATATCTTCTTTTGGTTCTGGAGCTTATCAGCTGGCCACACCAGATGGAGAACAACTGACAGAGCCCATCAACAGTTTACATCTCCAAAGGTTCTACGCATAGCATCAGGGTATTGAGCTAAAAATAGTAAAATACAAAATCAAAAAAAAAATTGAAAAATGATAAAAGAAATAGTTGCCTTGATGAAAACCTGGCAAACAGGCGCTTTGGACAAGTACCATGGTGAAAACCTGGCAAATAGGCGCCATGCATAATCAATCATTGCTCTGCCATCTACTGTCACTTTTTCTGCCTTGGCCTAGGATGAAGGACATTTCACACCATTATCATGCCAATCAACATGACATTATACCCTTCCTTTCATGGTTGATAAACGATTGACATCAAGTCCTGACAACTGTCCATCTAGTAAACCAGCAACATCCCGTCCATGTTCCTTAAAGTTGGCTAAGTCTTGGACTTGACTTGGGGCAAAAAATTTATCATGCAACTGCAGTGGATGTCACACATGGTTTCGGAAATTGGCAAAAAGTCTTTAAAAAAAGACAAAAATATGGCAAAAAGTCCTGAAAAAAGACAAAAACATGGCAAAAAGTCCTAAAAAAAGACAAAAACATGGCAAAAAGTCCTAAAAAAAGACAAAAACATGGCAAAAAGTCTTGAAAAAAGATAAAAACATGGCAAAAAGTCCTGAAAAAAGACAAAAACATCACAAAAAGTCCTAAAAAAAAGACAAAAACATCACAAAAAGCCTTGAAGAAAGACAAAAAATATCGTAAAATGTCCTGAAGAAAGATCTAAAAATCATAAAACGTCCTGAAGAAAACCACAGCAAAACATCAAACTACTCAAAGAACACAAACACAGCATCATCTCTTGTCAAATTCAGTCATGCCAATCAGTCTTTGTCATCTGTTTGAACTACATTGTCTTTGCGCATTTGCTACGTAGGCAAGACTCACATTTGAGTCCCCGAGACATTAGGTCAGTCCATTTAGGTTTGTCAAAATAAAATCATGGCACAATCTTGGGTCATCAATACAAAGTCATTGGTCATGTCGAACTACGAGGTCTCTAAGTGTATGACATAGGCAAGGCCATCTGTCGATGAGCCCCCGAGGCCGCACTAGGTCAGTCCATTAGGGTTCATGGCACTACACTGGCACACACGTCAAAATATCTTCAAGACAAAGCGAATCACTCCCAAAGGGGTAAACTCCTACAAACAAATCATGGCAATCAGTTATTTCATCAACAGATCAATCATATCATCATGACAATATCGACATACAGTCAAACTTGGTCAAAGCAGGTCAAATCATCATAACCTGTCAAACTGTCAAATCCTAGTTAACCTTCAGATGTGTCCTTCTGAAAGATAACCTCTGTCATTTATGCCTTAGGATGTGTCCTTCTTAGGCATCGTCACTATCATTCGACATTCCGAGCGATCCTCTAGACATCTAAGGATCACTCCTCTCGACATCAGTATTTTTCAAATGTGTCCTTCTGAAGAACCAGCGGTGTCATTTATGCCTCAGGATGTGTCCTTCTGAAGAACCAGCGGTGTCATTTATGCCTCAGGATGTGTCCTTCCTAGGCATCGTCATCATCACCGTCACATGGCATTTTGAGGGATCCCTTTTGACATTTAGGGATCAATTCTCTTGACATTAACGTTATTCAGGATGTGTCCTTCCTGAATTTGGCAATTTTGGACATTTGTCATCTGAGCATCATCAAAGTTTTGACACTCTGGCATCTCATCATCATCAAACTTGACATCTTGACATCAGAACAATGGATATCCAAATGCACTTGGAAAACACTTGACAATTGTCTTTTGGTTTTTTTATCATGTTATTAGTTTTTTAGCGAGATCCCACTAAGCAGGATTTAGAGAAGCAGCGATGTATCATGACGATTGACACGCATGGATACTAGTTTCTCAGCGAGGTCCTGATTCTGGGATTTGGAAAAATAGCGACATATCATGGTAAGGGCTCTATTTTTGTATTTCGACAATCATGCCGCTAGTTTCTCAAGGATGTCTTGGAAATAGGATTTAGAGAAGCAACGACATTTCATGAATTGTCCTTGTCTTTTTTTGCTTGTGGTTGATTATGACAAAAAGACTAGGGCAATCACGCTCTTAATATAAGTCATGATCATCCTTGTCTGTGACTGCTTGTCTTACGTGATTCTATGACCTTGCACACCTTGATCTATGTCATATCATGGTGTTTGTTGGCCATTAACTTAGTCTACCCAATGATGATTAAGAGCAATAAATATTAAAGTCCTACGGTAAAGCTTTGAAGGATTTGGTCTAGGAATTAACATGCATCTTCTTCAGTCTGGTCATCTTCTCTTCTTCGGTCTAGTCATCTTCTCTCGTCCATCTCTCGATGATATCTTGTGTCATCCAAAAACATAAGTGCATCCATGATCATATAAACATTGCATTAGGTCCATACATACATCATCCATAGCATTAAATCATATACATAATCACAAACATTGCATTAACATTATCATGAACATGTCATCCATTTACTAAATACATTATATACACATCATTATCATCATCTCATATAGGTAAGCATTGCATCATCATGACATTAAAATCATAAATAAGCATCATAGGACATACATGGTACATCATAAATCAACATCATACATCACATATATCATAATGCATTAAATCAAAGAGCATCACATAATACACATGTAGGCCGCATCAAAACTGCATCATCATATAATATCATCTCAAAAATGTACAATGTCACAGGATAAAGTCAAGAGATATCCCAAAAATGGAGCTCGCAGGCTCAATAATATATACATAGTGTGTCACAATAACAAAAATCCCCCTATGGTAGACTCTCATCATCCCCTCGTGGTGAAGAATGTGGCCGCTGCAACTCTATGACTGGTGCTGAAATGACAGGTGGACCTGTAGCGGCCTCTACCTGTGCAACCACTAGAACAGACAATGTTGGCATCACCTGCGATGTCACTGTTGCCGGACTCTGAGAAGTAGGTGGATCAACCACTGGTGGCTGCCTCTGTACGGACCTCTGCACTGAACCAGTCGATCCATGACTATGGCTCGAATGGTGACTTGAGGTGTGCCTGCGTGAGTGGTGTGACCTGTGCCCTGATGTGTGCCTTGTCGAGGTAGACCCTCTGACACTAGTGTGACTCTTGTTGCCACTGGCACTACCTGATTTGTGGCCACTGCCTATCCTCATCTGTGACCGTGACAAGGTAGGATCTCGTCGCTCTGATGGCACTGCCTGCTCATATAATGTCCTATATTGTCCCAATCTCGTGCTCACCCTAGCCAACTCACGAGCCATATCCCCTGCAGACCCTGTGCATAATGCCGCAAACTGTGTACACCACTGAGATAAGTCCTGATGGTGGATCACTGCCTGATCCCGCTCTACCCGAGCTACCTCTAACTCTAACTGCAATGATCTGACCTCGTCCATGCTCTCATCCAGTCGCCGCTGTAAATCAACCACCCTCTAATCTATCGTGGCATCCTGGGGCAATCCCGAGGAGGACGGTATCTCCTCCTCTCCCTCCACCATCCGCCATCTAAGGAGTCTCTCGGCCTCATCCATGGCATCATCCTCATCATCATCGTCGTCGACCACATCCTTTGCCACCGCCACGTCCTCCTCCTATCTCCCCACCTCCACGTCCTCCTTCGTATGTCTCTCCTCCTCAGCCACATCCTTCGTATGTCTCTCCTCCTTGGCCACATCCTCCTCCTGTCTCTCCACATCCACCTCCCCCTCCTATCTCCCCACCTCCACCTCCTCCTCCTGTCTCTCCTCACCCTCTCCCTCCTGTCGGGGCTGCTCTTCTCTCTCCCCCTCCTCGCCAACCTCAGGGATAGCATCTAATGCTACCCTCGCCACATGTGGGCACACCCTCCGGGCCTATCTCTGACCATCTCTTCGTTGCCTCCGGCCATCTCCGCTATCATCTCCACCCCTGTCTCCGTCTCTGCCTCCATCTCCACCCCGACCTTCATCTCTGCCTCTATCCCTGCCCCTGTCCCGGCCTCCATCTCTCCCCCTACCTCTTCCCTTGTCACCATCCCTGCCACCTCGCCTAGCCCTCGGCACACGAGGTATCACTGACCGTCTGTCCACCAGTGCTAGCCCATCCAAATCTGTCAATGGCACTGGTCTATGTGTCTGCCACCATAAATCGTATTCCACTGTGGTCCCGGGATCGGCTATCCCACCTCTCCATCCCCATGCCTAGGCTCCTAGACCATCAATCTACTGCTCTACGAAGGCCACTAGAATGGCTGGTCCCCAAGCATACTCTCTGGACGACTAAGCATACTCGGTTGTCCCTACAGGTACACCCTGCTGCTCTCTGAACTGCCTAAGGACACGCTACGAAAAATACATCTCGATAATCAGTGAAGTCTGCATGGTCCTCCCAATCAAATATCTGTACTGTCTGCAAAGGCTCAGGTGGTCGTCCTCATCATCCCACTACTCACAGTCTCTGTATGGTCTCCAGATAAAAGACACCATCATGTCAATCCTATGCCCCCACCAACTGGTCTCACCCATATGTGTCTGTTGTAAAGCACCTACGTAGTAATAGGCATAGGGCATCCCCTCGGCCAACTGTGTTCTGTCAATCGATGGACGAAATATGGCTATGTGCTCCCAAGCCCAAATCATCATCAGAGTACTCCCGCAAGAGATACTCTCTGCCCTCCTATAGGCAACATCGTGCAACTGATGATAGAGTGTCCCCAGTAAACATGGGCCCCATGCATAAAATATCCTATCACGTCTCATCCCAACCAAGACATCTCCCCAGCCAATAGGGAATCCGTGTCCCCAACGGTCAGGAATCAAAATACCTCCTATCAAGGTCGCAAGGAATGCATCAAAGCAAGCATAGTGCTCTACCATGAACTCCCATCTGATCTCATATCCCTGGATGCCCAGTCCTGCACCTTGATCTCGGTAGTATGCACGGAAAGTCTGCTCACCATGGCAAGGGTCGTAGACGATCCACTCCCCTCGGATCGGCACTTGCAAAATCTGGTAGACATCCTCCAAAGTAATAGTGGTCTCACCTGTCGGTAGGTGGAAGGAGCAGGTCTCTGAATGCCAACGCTCACACAGCACAGTCAATAATCCCCTATTCGCCCGAATGGCGGGCATATAAGCAACATAGAACAAACCTAGTCTCATCAACCGGCGCCACTCTCACGGGCTCAACTGGTCAGCAAACTGAAATGTCATCGGTCTGCTCTCTCGTGTGTAAATCGGGGCAAGCTGCCTCTACAAAAAGCTGAACAATGTGTCAGTACCTTTTGCACAAACTTTCAGTATTATCAAAAGCATCTAAGGTTACACAAATATCAAAAATAGCTCTGGTCAAGGTCAAAGGAAAATGCGTTGCACTAAGGAAATTGTTTCTCAAAACATCAATTGCATCATTCCGTACATCAAATGCGGTCCAAAATTGCAAACGCGTCATTTGTTTTGTCAAATGTGTCGCATGTTCACGCTTGCATCACAAAATTTGACACTTGTGTCACAAAAAAGCGAATGCGTCGCATAATCACAATTTTGCGTGGATCAAACTGGCGAATGCGTTGCAAATTGACGATTGCGGCATTCAAACATTCAAATGCGACTCGAAAATGTGAATGCGTCGCAAGTTTTTCAAATGTGGCACAAACTATTGTTCTACCCTAATTCCTTGTTGCACTTGCGTCATGACGCATCAAATGCATCGAACGTGAAGGCGAATGCGTCGAACGCGAACGCATATGCGTCGCGGCGCATTCCTTATTCACCCTAGAAACCTAATTATGACACGCAGAATGAAAAATTACAAAGGAGGATGGGGGTACATACCGCTGGCTCTGAGCCCTCTGGCCGTCTGAAAGTCCACACGATCTTGCCACGATGCTCGGTCACTGGAATCATCATCCTCGCTGCTGTCCTTTTCATTCTGACCTCTCAAAATTCGCAAAGTAAATAGTGGAAATGAATTGACTTTTACCCATTTGTTAACCTATTTATAAAGTCAAAATGGCATTTATCAACTGGGTTATTATTGGAGGCTCATTTCACCAACTTTGACCACCCCGTTACCTACCTTGAACATGTCAGAATCCAAAACCGACTGCGCCATTGTTTTTCTAGTCATCAAATTGACTTATCGGGACCCTTTACAAATTTTTCTACCGCCAACCCAAAATTTGAAAATTTCCCGAGGGCATTGATACTCCATACCTTCACTGGGGCATGACTTTGACTTATCTTCTTTGTCACAATGCGACAAGTGACATTATGACAAAGAGGGGCAAAATGTAGACACCTAAAAATGACCTAGGCCTACAAGCTTCATTTTTACCACTTTCGTCTTAGCATAATTCTGACATTTAATTATGTCCTTGGTCCACTTTGGCTATTGATTAAATAATTCATAATTATTTAATTAATTCATGTCCTTTTATTCTTCATGGTTATTAAATAAATAAATTTTATTTATTTATTAAATACGTCACTAATTGTCTAAGTCTCCCTCTAATTAAATGAATTTCTAAATTTGTTTAATTATCTTTATTCATTAATTCTTTCCGATTATTAAATAAATGAATTTTATTTATTTATTTAATATGTCACTAACTGTCATAATTAAATGAATTTAGTAATTTATTTAATTATTAGTCTTATCTGCTAAATTAAATAATTAAATTTAATTATTTAATTACCAAAATTAATATTCCTCTCAATTTAAATAAATTAAATTATTTAAAATGTCATCTCATTCTTAACTATCACCATTTTGGTAAATAATCCTAAAAATTGATTATTTATTATTTCATAAAATTCACATTTGGAATTAATTTAATTCCAATTATAACTTCTCTCCAGTTTATGATCTAGTAAGTTCTTGACCTCTTCCAAAAACTCCATCTTCACCGCCTTTATCTTCTTCATTTTTGAAAATCTTTATTTTTGAATTAATTTCCTCATTTATTCTCCAACGCCGATTCGATTCTCTGAGATGGAATCTCGACTGCTCGATTAATGACTTTGCCCTAACCCTAATTAGGGATTCTCAGATTTAATATGGACCTCTCATTTTAGGTCTTAGTCAGAAGTTAATCTCATTCATCTAGTCAAAATGGCATTTTCTATAAAATGCCATTTTCCTCTCACTTTTCGATTACACACCAACATATTACACAGATCCATTTAATGCACTTTCACACTTGCACACTTAGACTTCTCATTGCAATTATTGTCTTTATTTGATCAAGTCTTAGCATGTTTAGGCATTGGCAATCATAGTCATAGGAATAGGCATTAGATTTTCTAAAAATCCTTCAAAGCTTAGTGTAGGACATAGACATCTATTTGCATATTGCTCACACGACGAATCTGAGGGAAAAACATCAACCAGCAAGCAAGAAGGTGTTACAAAAATCAATCATGGAAGGCTACTTGGTTTACAGGTATAATCATTCATGGTTTTAACTTCCTTTGTGTTTTGTAATTACTTTGGGTTTTAGTCTTTATTGATTTACTGCTAACCTTGAATCAAACCTAAAAGAAATCCACAGTTACAGGGCTTACTAAAAGTCAACATTCATACACCTATAGGTGCCACACCTTTTTCCTTGGTCTATGGATCTAAAGCAATCTTACCTATTGAAGTTGAAATCCCCTCACTGTGAATATCCCTGAAAGACATGATCAACAATGAGGAATATCGGGTGTCTAGATTGAATGAGTTGGAACTCTTAGATGAAAGGCGTTTGAGCACGTTAAACCATCTCCAGGTTTATCAGAATCGGCTCAACTGAAGCTACAACAAAAAGATAAAAAATAGAAGCTTTCAAGTTGGAGACCTACTACTAAAAGATAATCAAAAGATCCAATTGAATCAAGATGGGAAGGGGAAGTTTGAACCAAACTGGTTAGGTCCTTTCATCATCACAACAAGCTATGGCTCTAGAGCTTATCAGTTAGCTACTCCTGAAGGAGAACCTTTAATTAGTTGAACCTCTAAATAACAACCATCTCAAAAGGTTTTTTACTTGAGTGCATTAGATTATCCTAGGCAAAAAATCTAAAAAAGAAAAAAAAAATCAAGAAAAATAGTAAAGAGAAATAAAATGTTCTTTAAGTGAAAACCACTTTGTGGTGCTTCTAGGATAGGTACAATAGTGAAAACCTAGTAAACAGGCACTACGTTTGAATAAGACCTACATCTTTATCTATCAACACTATTTGAATCATACACCCATTTTGTCCCATAATAAAACGTTTATCCAACCATGGCTCAATGACTAATCAAGTTTTGAGCCTTGTTGCGCCATCAAAATCTATCTCCCCTATAATGAAGGTAATCTTGTCTTGAACTGGGGAAACTTCCTGAAACTGGTAGTGAATTGGATCTTTGTAAATCCCTTAATAGTCAAAAACTACCAAAATCAAAAACATCCACAAAACAAACAAAATCACAAAACATCAAAATCCCAAAAACATGTTATGCTTTGAGTCAACACTAGTCAAACTATGTGGTCTCTACATGTATAATGTAGGCAAGGCTTATCTATGATCAACCCCCAAGGTATTAGGTTAGTCCCCTTAGGTATCTGCCATGGTCTTTTAACTTAGTCAAAAATTCAAAATTCAAAAATAATCAAAAAATAGAAAGAGTCATAAACACATGTTCTTATCAAACAAGTGAACTACAATCCTCTATGTGGATAACGTAGGCAAGGCCATCATAACTGATGAGTCCCTAAGGCCCTAGGTTAGTCCCCCAAAACAAAAAGAAAATATTCAAATATCTTATCAAAATCTAAAAACATTCATCAAAATATAGAAAACTCAAAAAACAATGTCAATCATACAGTCGAACTACGATGTCTCTGTGTTCATCACGTAGGCAAGACTAATATCTGATCAGCCCCTGAGGCACTAGGTTAGTCCCTTTAGGCCCCCCTATTTTTTTTCTAAAATTCCCAAAAACAACACAAAAATAATATCAAATAATCATAAAATCACAAAAGGTCCTATCTCCATTATCACTTATCTGTAATAAATTTTCCATTCACAATAAAAAATTGTCACCCTCACCTTTGACAACGCAATCAACAAACAAAATAAACATCAAAATAAAAAATTCCAAAGCAAAGAATTGAAATGATTAGATCACTATCAAGTGAAAACAACGCCTAAAAACAAACTACCATACCTATTTGAACATCATTATCAACAATCCTAAGTTCATGAGTCTTAACAGATAAAACATTCCTACAATAGACATCATTAGTGGATTTCATCATGAAATATCAAAACAACTATGGCAAGTGATAATGCAACATTGTTTATCTTTTTATAATCTTATCTTTTTCTTTGATTTATCTTAATACCACATTCCCAGGATCTCTCAAGGATATCCATAAGGATTTAGAGAAGAAGGAATCATGGTATTATCTATCGATTTCTATTTATTTTGTTTGTTAGATGTTTTTGTGATACTACCATGATGAATACTTGCTTTGTTTTGTATATGGAAGTTGTTTTGAGACAATTCGTGTAGCAGTTGCATGTTAGGTATCTAATACCTCTATGTATAACTGGTCCAAAAATTTCAAACACAACTCTACTATATACTCTAATAGGGTTTTCATATGTCTGGTATGAGCAAGAATATTCTTTGTGTGCCGAGTCAAAGTCCACTCAATAGATACAACACCACCTTGGCTATTAATAACTCGATGCATCGTTTTTGTTTGCTACATCAAAAAGTATTGCTAAATGATACAAAGACTATGAAATAAAAAAAAACTCATCAGTAACTAACAACATCAAATTTCTATTCATCTCTAAATCATCAAACACTTCTTCTAACTAACAACTCCATCTTGCAACACAATATCACTAGTACCACATGCATCCTGCATCCACCAACTCATCAATACGTAACATGACCATAATAAAACAAGAAAACATCACACGTCATGTATAATCATCCATAACATATGTAGGATATCACCATCCAACATGTATCAAATATTCCTCATATATATAATAAATCATCATATATAAATTATCATACATTCATCCATATCATATGCATACATCAAAAAAATACAAAAGCATCTCATAACACATCATAAAGCCGAATCAAACCATGGTGTATATCATATATATTATAAACAATGAATAATGTCATCATAATATATCATGTGTGATGCAACATCAAAGGAAATCAAAATATATATATATATATATATATATATATATATATATATATATATATATATATATATATATATATATATATATATATATATATATATATATATATATATATATATATATATATATATATATATATATATAATGGGTTTCCCACCATGAATATATATACAAAATAGGTCTACATAAGTCTCTAATACAATATATATGAAATATCATAAAAAACACTCAACCCTGGTAACCATCTTGGGGAGGGTATCCATTTTAGCTCTAATGTAGAGAGGGATATGAACCAACTAGAGGTTGCTCAAGTTGCCTGACTAACTGACCACCAGACTCTACACCTGTTTGGGTACTCGGCTCTCCAAAATGTGGACGCCTCTAAGATCTAGGATTAAATGCCTCATAGAGTGTCTGGTAGTATGTACATCTCTATAATAACTTATCCCTCTCAACCTAATATTGAGTGAGGGGAATAGAAGAAGCTACATATATCTCTATGGTAAGTCTGTGCTACCTCTAGACAGCCAACTCCTGTCTCAGCAAATCTCTCTCCTGACGAAGAGTATCCTACTCTACTTTGAATGTATCTCACTCTCCCATCACGATCAAAACCTTTTCCTTAATGGCCTGTTGCCACGCAATATCAACATCATACTCTACTCTAACTGCACATCTCTATTTGTTGTCATTTGTGCTAGCTGAACTGACATATCCCTTTGAGGGGGATGACCCTAAGGAGCCTGTGGTACCTAGCGCTACTAATGTTGCTAGCCATCATGATGCTAATCCTACTAACCCTATACATGTTGCAGCTACTCATGGGCAATATTGAGACGTTGTTGATCCTCTCGATGACCAACATAACCTCCTCTATGTATACCCAAAACTGTACCTCTTGGAGGTATAATCAATCTCACAGGTCTGTGATGGGCCCACCAACCATCAAAATCACAAGTCATCTTAAGATCCATGGGACCAACTGCCCAACCCCATGGAAGAGGTCTCAATGCCCTAAATGTTGCCCCTGTCGCATCGGAATCCTCACAAGCCCCCAAGCAGACTCCTCTAAGGTAGTGTGTCCAAAGATGGCCATATAATCATTGATAGGTTGAGACTGGTGCTCACTGAACTATTTGAATACCCTCTCTAGTAAATATCTCTCAAGCAAGAGATCTGAACAACTAATCAAGAAATGAGTTTTCTTGTAGTAGACCAATTGATCTTAATCATTTGGCCATGCCTCGTAATCCCTGTATGAGTGCCATGTGAAATCTATAATATCATCAAAAACTACCCTCCAATAAGACAGTATGCTAGGCTGAGTATAATGAAGATCGTGGTACTGATAAGCATAAGGATAATATGCATCCCTGTCCTGCATCCCCTCTGGTCGAGTGATGACAATACTCTCCCAAGCCCAAAAATGCAATAAACTGGCTCCAATGGATATACTACTACCAGCTCAGTACATGACCTCATACATATCTTTGTACAAGTGGGCCAACACACATTGACCCTAAGCATATACAGTGGCCTCCTCCATCATCTACTCGATAAAAATTCCCCAACAGACAGGGAACCTCTTAGCCCTCCTATCGGGCATCAGAGGTCCAGTGATGATACCTTTCGAAACAGGAACCATAGGATTGACACCATCGCAGAGAGACCTAAAATCAATCTCTGAATCGATGACCTACAATTTCTCCACACCCAATAGTCTCTACATCGCTAAAGTACCCTACCGAATATCATATGCAATGAGCTCACCACAAATAGGGATCCTAAGAATCCCCTAGACATCCTCCAAAGTAATGGTGCACTCCCAGTAGGCAAATGAAACGAAGATGTCTCAAAGTGCCACCTCTCCACCAATGCAGTCATCATGGCTCGATAAGCCCTAAGCAACAACAAGTGAGCGATATAATGTAAACCCATAGCATCAAGAAAGTCTCTTTATGGATGATCAAAATGGGTCAACCCGTCCATCAATTGAGGACGTCACTCTTGCATAGACAACAACTTAAGGACAACCTACAATCATTTAACACACAACATCAGGACTTTCGGGAACTTCAAACTAAAACTAAAAATTGCAAATCAATTGTTTTGAATCAAAAGTGAACTTTTTCTAGGCAATTGCAAGCACTTTTGTCAACTACTCCCAAATTTTTGGCAATAGCACCCAAATTTTTTAATAGCACAAAAATTTCTCAATAGCGCTCATATTTGTCAATAGCACCCAAATTTATCAAAAGCACTAATAATTTTTAAAAGTTCCAAATTTTGGCAAAAGCGCACATGCCCTAAGCAAGAGCGCTAAATATTCTCAATAGCGATAAAAATTTGTAATGGTAGCCTTCCAATTATTGTGCCAATAGCGAAAAACTAGCAAAAAAATCGCTATTGCCTAGAAAGAGGTTCAAACATTAATTATGAAGAAGAAAAAGTATGAAAGTGAAAATTAAAGGAATACGTACCGGAGCCCCTACACACCCTATTTTTTAACCTTTGAAACCCTCCTAGGTCAAAATTAGGAGCTCTGAAGAACATCTAAGCTATAAATGAAGGCCCTATGGCCTAATTTTTTGTCCTCTACACATATGAACTATAATGAAACATTATCCTGAGCTCGACCGGAAAATAACTTTTTTTTGGCCAACCTCTCGAGGGGGTTCAAGAGGTTTCCCAGGATCATATTATGTTTTTGTTGACCGTTGAGGCATAGTAGGGCATATAATTTTTTTTCAATTTTGATCTTAACATCAAATTCTTTGAAACAAAGCAACTAGTACTTTGTCTCAAAGAGGGGGAAAATGTAGCCATGTAAAAATGACCTAACGCTTACCACACGCCTGAATGACATTTTTTCATCATTGACATCATTATCATTTAATATCATCACATTTCACATCATTTACATCAAAAACCCTAATTTCCTCTATTAATTGAATAATCTTAAATTATTTAATTAATTCACTATTTCATCATTTAGCTAACTTTATTCCTCTTGATTAATTAAATAATGTAAATTATTTAATTATGTCACTAATAAACCCTATTCTCCTAAAACAATTAAATTATTATTACTTAATAGTTTAATTAATTCACTCTCCCCTTTCTAAATCAGAATAATTAAATTAATTATTCAACATCATTCAAACATAGTCAACAAAAAAATATAACTTTATTTGTTAAAGTCAAACATGATTTTCACATTCAACTCAAAAATACTAATTAATTAATTATCTTCACCCCTTTTGTGATTGAGCAAATCACGAGCACCGATTTCTCACTCTAATTGGCTAATTGATTCATCTATTCTTCAATCCCACTAACCTCTCAATCTATTTCCTCAATTCCACTAAATGCTCAACTTGATTTCATCAATCACATAAATTATGCAATCTAAAACCATTAATTCTTCCAATCTAATTCCTCTTAGCGATTTTGAACCATTGATCAAGATCTTTTACTATGAAATCTGGATCATTCATCTTGAAATGTAAAATCTATAAAAAACTCTTCAACCCTCTCACAAATCATCTAGAATTTACATAGCGAAGCATTCCACAATTACCTCTTGAGCACGTTACGAGTTATCATCACATTCTAGTTCGACATTACACATACATTGAAGCTTTTGCAACACATAATGGACGCTTTGCATTGATACAAAAACACAATTCAATATCAAATGCAAATACAACTTTGACATGGAATGGTATATGATTTTTAGTTTTGAATTCATTGTGTGATCTTAGGATTTCATTATTTGATTTCATTAGTTTAGAGCTTCATTTCATGAGTAATGGGTTTAGGGATTCTTAATCTTGTTTGAATTAGTTTAATTCATTTATTTTCCATATGCTTCATTCCCCCTTACGACAACATGGAAGCTGAAAAATATGTGTTCTTCAACTTCCATAATTTATGTTTGTGTTTCCAATTTTCTAAATTTAAGTATCTAAATATATATAATAATATGGGAGTTAGGCTAGTGATCTATGTAGGATTTAATTATTTTCTTTTCATTAAATATATATATAATTTACCTTCATGTGTTTTGAATTTGATTTGGTTTACATGTAATGTTTGAATGAATTTATGGGATAGTTTAATATTGTTTGTAAATGAGTTTGTATGTGATGCTTCAGTGAATATAGTTTTACACATGATTGTATAATTGTATGTATTAATGAACAAGTTGGTTATGATAAAGCAACATATTATTGAAATAGATTAATCAAAACATCATTCCCTTTACACTATGTGTAGAATGACTAAAAGTAATAATAAGAAATTATTAACCCTCTAACATATGTGAAAAATTATAGACAATGTATTGGAAAAGGATTATACACATGCAATGATTATCTTCAAATATTATTCTCTTCCAAAAGATCTATGATGCTACACCACCTGAGATGCCAAGAATGCACTAGCTTATAGATTTCTCTTCAAAAAATTATCTCATGCAAATTACCTACAAACTATTGTTCAACTCTTTTGTTCATGTAAATAATTTCATGCAAATGATAAAACACTATTCATTCTCTTCATTTGTAGAACACAAATGGTAAATGAAAATAATTTTACCTAAAACATTAATCATTAATTAAAATATCCAATAACAAGTTACAACACATTTTTTGATAAATAATGCATAATGCTAATTAAAAAATAATGTTACATGTATTCAATAAAAAAGTGGGTGGAAATAGTCACACACCAAGAGTCTAAATGAGGCTACAACCTAGAACAAAAAGCAACAACGCAATAATAAATGATTGCTAGGCGGTGAGAGCAATAGTAAAGGGAGGAGGAGGTGCGTCCCAATCATTCATCTTGCCTCATACATCAACAAGGTCTAAAGTGTCCATAGGAGGGTCTCGACCATCATTACCATTTTTATCATCATCTTGTTTATCTTTAGTAGCAACACAAATAAGATAAATAATAAGAACCAATAAAAAAACTAGTCAAAAATCTAAGCAAGCACCAATCCCACCACCAAAAGCTGAATATAATCTTCTTCTCTCATATAAAACAAAAATATCTAATAATAAACCTCACAATTGCCACGAACAATCATTTATTATTGAATACCTAAAATATATAGGAACTATGTGATCCATATAGGAGAGATGGCCCACTAGTTGAGCACCCTAACTTCGCGCTTCTAATTATTCTACATGGAAATTTCAAATCACTCCCAATTTTTTACAGCAGCTTACTTGGCAAGTTCCCTGCTTATAACTAAGGTTTCAGGGCCACATCATCAAATATGACACCACATCGGCATGCTTTTTGTCAAGGTGTCCAAAAAGGTCCAAAAAAAAGTGAGAACAATAATTGTGCATTCACAACATGTTTTATTGAGCGCTGATGTGAAATTGCATGATTGGTTGCTTTTTAGATCAAAGAAATACATTTTGTTTAATTATGGGTAGTCATCATCAACACTAACAACTTTAAAGTCACAACTATTGATCCAATAGTAATAAAGATATTAGACATTATATAAACAAATACTATCACAACTATTGAAACATGTCCTCTCCCCTAAATCTGTAAAAAAAAAGTAACCTAGAGTTCAACTTGGAGGATCAGCCCTTACTGAAAGTATACTTAACTAATTCAAACTGAAATTTCTTCCCGTGTTTTATCGCAGAATGCTCATGGAAAATCAGATTCTGAAAAGAAAGAACATGAAAAATAGCTATTTGGGAGAAAACTAATTCAACATACCACGTTTACCTAAAATCTTAAAAAATACAGAAGAGCACATAGACAGAAACTGAGCGTAGAATCCCTCATGGATGATCTTGCTGTTTTACTGAAACACTATGGCTCACAACAAGATGAAGTGGGTGGATAGACTTATTCATCAATGTACCCAAAAAGAGTCTAATACTATCACCACCTACAGGAATATGCTGCAGGCCTGTATGAACGCTAAAAGCCTGACAGAATGCAGGCAGCTTCATGCCCACATGCTCATCTCAGGAATTGAGCAGAATGATTTCTGGGGAAGTAAGCTTCTGAATTCTTATGCCAGTTGCGATAGCCTTGTGGATGCATTCCTGGTGTTTAACAAAATACCCGAAAGAAATTCTGTTTCTTGGAATGCTATGATCAGAGCATGTGTTGAAAGTGGGCATTTGGAGGAAGCTATTGAGATTTATAACCAAATGCAAACTGCGGGTATGGTGCCTGATAACATGACTTTTCCGATTGTTCTTAAGGCGTGTGCTGGCCTAGGAGCTCTGCAACAGGGTAAGGATATCCATGATAAGGTTGTGAGATTTGGATTTGAAGATAATATTTTTGTAGGGACTGCAATCGTTGATATGTATCTTAAATGTGGTAACGTTGAGGTTGCACGTCAAGTGTTTGATAAAATGCCTCAAAGAAATGTCGTCTCCTGGACTGCCATGATTGCTGGGTGTGTCCAGAATGGGTTCGCCAAGGAGGCTTTGGAACTATTTGGTAAAATGATGCAGATTGCAGATGTGAAGCTTTGTGTTGTCACTGTGTCCAGCATTCTGCCTGCGTGCACACGGTTGGAGGCCCTGGATCACGGTAAGGAAATCCATAGCGTTGTAATCAAGTGTGGATTTGGAGCGGATAATTATGTATCGTGTTCTCTGATAGATATGTATGCAAAATGCGGTAATTTGGAGGATGCATGCCAGGTGTTTGACAGCATGTCTCAAAGAGATGTAGTCTTGTGGACTGCTATAATCGCAGGGTGTGCCCAGAATGGAAATGCTGATGAAGCGTTGAAATTCTTTCGCCAGATGCAGTGTGATGGAATGAAACCAAACCCGCTTACCATCTCAAGTGTTTTGCCTGCATTCGGCCATTTAAAGGCTTTGAGAGGAGGCCAAGTAATTCATGATTATGTTATCAAAAGAGGACTAGAGTCGAATTTGTATGTCTGCAGCGCACTTATAGACATGTATGTCAAGTGTGGGCGTACAAACTGTGCACACAAAGTTTTCGAGGAGATACCTGTAAGAGACAGAGATGTAGTTTCTTGGAGTGCATTGATTTTGGGATATACTCAAGGAGGACATGGTGATACTGCTTTGGCACTCTTTCGTCAGATGCAATTTTCAGGTGTCAAACCTAATGCCGTCTCCTTTGCTAGCATTCTTTCATCATGTGCCCACTTGGCAGCTCTTCAACAAGGCAAAGAGATTCATGGATATCTAATCAAAAGCGACATCATGATAGACGATTTTGTGGAAAGTTCTCTCATAAGCATGTATGCTAAATGTGGGAGCATAGATATTGCACGCCGAGTATTTGACAAAATGTTTAGAAGAGATGCAGTGTCGTGGAATGCGATTATTTTGGGATATGGCATGCATGGCAATGCAGAAGATGCCCTGACACTGTTCCATCAAATGGAACAAGCAGGTGTGAAGCCTGATGATATTACTTTCATGGCTGTTCTGTCCACTTGCGGTCATGCAGGTTTAGTGGATGAAGGCTGCAATTTTTTTGATAGCATGACTAGAGATTATCAAATCACACCCAGAGCGGAGCACTATGCATGCATGGTTGACCTTTTTGGCCGTTCTGGACATCTGGATGAGGCGTACAATGTTATTAAGACAATGCCCGTCGAACCTAGTTTTGGTGTATGGGGAGCCTTGCTTGGTGCATGCAGAATACATTGTAATGTTAACTTAGGAGAATATGCAGCAGAACACCTTTTTCAGTTAGACCCTGGAAATGCTAGTTATTATGTACTAATGTCACACATCTATGCGGAAGCCGGCCGATGGGATGGTGTAGCGAAGATGAGAACAATGATGAGAGACAAAGGATTGAAGAAGAATCCGGGATGCAGCTGGATTGAAGTCAAGAACAGAGTTCATTCGTTTGTCCATGGAGATAGATCTCATCCTGAATGGAAAAAAATATGCAGAATGTTGGAGACCTTGCATGGTCAATTGAAAGTGGCAGGGTATGTGCCAAACCACCAAGACCTGCTTCGTGATGTGGATGAAGAGCAGGAATTCATCCTCAGTGCATACAGTTAGGAATTGTCAATTGCTTTAGATTTCTCAAGTCATGTCATTGAATCCTATACGGATTAGCACAGAGTAGTGGGCACGGAGACCAGAATTTCACCTTCAAAACATTAAAGCAAAAAAAATTGAGAGACCCGCAAAAAATGTTTATCTCATTTGCAACACCAATGTTCTTCTGTCGATTATTTGCGATGGTAATCTATATTTTGAGCTACCGAGGTTTGGATCTCAATAGCCAGTTCACTCATATTTTGACACCCAATTTCGGAGCTCAACTAAAGAATTTTTTCAATAGGAGTACACAGGTATCCAAAGTCCAGGCTTCTGGTGACCTGGGAACTAAACCTACTCACAAGAGGAATCACCCTAGATGACAACCGTTAAAAGTTGGTGGCCTCACTCTGGATATTTGGCAAAAGGGTTTGCACTTATGTGATTGCTCCACCCAATCGCAGTGAGGTCAATTTTGACGACCATAAGCTTGCATGACAAGCTTAAAATTTTGTCAGCTTCCGTGGCCATGAGTCAGGGCATAACTATGGTCTGAGATACTAAGCAGAGAATGTTGTTTGGTGGTCCAGTGTGCAATGATTTCTTCGTTGTAGACATGTATTATTAGCAGTGAACATGATCTGATGTATAAATTTATTATAAAACACATTACAAAATGGAGTATGGTATTAAGCCTCTTAGGAAAGATCTGATGGAATGTGTAATTTTAAGGAAACATTTTGCTTAGCAATATAAAGCATAAACAAACTAAACCCTAGCTAACAATGAAGCACAATGGAACATAAAAGCATAAACAAATGAAAAATCTCACCCAAAACCTTCATGCATTCCATGAATCACCTTCATTTCCCCTCTCCATTTTGCTATAAATAGTATTTTCCCTCAGATTTTGTGAGCAACTATTGACCTATGACAAAGACCTTAACAAAATATTGAAGGATTTGACTCAACAATTGCAAGTGTACTCATAAATTTGCAAGCATGAAGTGAAAAAATGAGGTTGAAATTTTCCTTTTCTAGAAAGGTCAATTTTGGATGAATGGCTAGGTTTGACAATTGACAAATGCCCTAAGATGAAAGGCTAAGATTGAATATGACAACTAGCAATTAGGGTTAGGGTAGAATTAGGGTCAAATGTGAAACGAAGGGCTATGATTTAATTTTAGGAAAATTAAATCAATTGATAGGAATGCATGTGACAAGAAGATATTGGGCACAAAAAAAGAGACTGTTGGAAAATCAAA